>VUQG01009580.1:11298-24318 GCA_015106755.1 Etia nguti | reverse complement strand
CCTGGCCTGACGAGGTAGCTCTTCTGTGTTGTGCCATCCGCTTTGCCAGAGGTTGCTTGGTTTCCCCGATGTATAAATCCTGGCAATCCTCCTGGCACTTAACAGCGTACACTATGTTACTCTGTTTGTGTCGGGGGACCCGATCCTTGGGGTGGACCAATTTTTGGCGCAGCGTGTTTTGGGGTTTAAAAGCCACAGAGACCCGATGTTTTGAAAAAATGCGTCTCAACTGCTCCGATACTCCTGACACATATGGGATCACTACAGGTTTTCGCTTGGGCAGCGGTTGTCCTTCTCTCCTGGATCGGCTGGTGCTTTCTTTAGGTGCCTTTCCAGCTTTGACAAACGTCCAGCTGGGATAACCACATTTACTCATTTACATTTACACATTTACATTTACATTTAATAGTATACATATAATTAATACATATAATTCTTTTTTCTGTTTAGTTCTCCCTGCCAAATTTTTTTACTTGCGGTCACTAACTTGAGGCCATTAACTTACTAATACTTATCAGAAATCTTTATGCATGAACACATGATAAAGATGAGAAGGAAAAATAAATGACATTACTTTCTAGTTTGTTGAGTACCCCTATGGCATTAGATGAAAGGAACGCCAAGCTCCAACACGTGAAAAATTAACTTGCTTGATGTTATTATGTATTAAACTCCTTATCAGATGTTATTACTCATTATTGAAGATACGTGGGTGTGCAGCCCCATGGACAAGGAGGGCTTGATCAGTGAAATCTAAAAACAGACATCAACAAGAAGCTCAAACGTCCCCCAAGGCAGCTCACTCTCTGGATAGTATTTATGTTCAAGGGAATAGTATTATATTTTGTATGCAAACATTTTGATTTCTTTGTTATTTTTAAATGTACTTTAAGAAGTTTCCAATGCAGTAAAAATCAGATAAACAAACATTATCTAGGAGTAGGTAATGGATAAGCTTATCCGGGGAAATGTTTAGGGGGTCCCAGGCCAGCCGACGCAGTTAGGTCCATGGACATAATGTGTAGAGTTTCAGCTTTCATTTGAGGGTATCAACATTCAAATTGGATAAAGGGTTTAGGAGTTTCGGTCCCTTAACATGTGCTGCCCTCAGCTGTCTCCTTTCAATGTGGATGAGCAGCGACTATAGTCAGAGTCGCTTCTCTTGGGAGAAATTTACCTTGGACAAGTGAGGGAAACAACTCATGTAAAGTAACCCACACCCACATACAAACACTCATTTAAAATTTCACCTATTAACATTTAGTAATTTGACTGATAATGGCACTAGAGAAATTTTTAATGTACTTAGCTTAACAGTTTGGTGCCCTGTAGCTTTTGGATGTGACCTCACAGTGGCTATGTCCGCATATTTTCTATACAATCTGAGTAAACAACAGTAGAACTAATATGCTGTTGAGTTTTGTAAAAACAGATGCTGAACCTTAAACCAGATTTTTACCCATATTTTTATATTAACATATTTTTCTAAAACCAACCATTTAAATGTAATTATTAAATACTCGTGGCAAAAAGAGAATTATTAGCTTTAACTTTGATGTGTTCATTTGAAAGCAACTGAAAAAGGTTGGTTAGTGCAAATAAAGTGAGAACCAAAGCTATCTACTGAACCATGAAATTAATCCTTAGTACAGCTTGGGATTACAAGACAACACCTGGAAAAGGGGATTGTATTATATTGCATGTCTACAGTGTACCAAAAAGATGACTGATAATAGAGTGGGCAGGAACACCCTGACCTGTCAAATATGTCACTCCTTCTCCAGCACCCCCAAAGGTCTGTGGCCCAGTTCAATCATGTGAATCACAAGCACACATAAGAAAAACAAGGAAAAGATCTGTATTCACTGTGGCTTAGAGTGGATTCATTTGTCATATTACCCAAGGAGAAGTCATCCATCACATTCATCCGGATCACACACTCTGTGGCCCAAAAGATCAGAATCTAATCCCCAGGAAGTCAATCTGACCTCAACCCGACCGATGAGCACACCGGGTCAAATTAACAAACACAACCATCAGCCGCTCTCACTCCCGAGGAGGGTGGTGAGAAACGTGGCCTCTGCCCTGCATTCATAACTGCTTCTCAGCTGGGATCTCAGAAGGCTGGAGTCCCAGTTCAGCACTTTCCACCATCTTATCTTTTATTCATTATTTTAATTTCAGTGGCAGCTTCCCACAGCCTTAGCACCTTCTGAGGTGAATAAGTGCTTATGATGGCGTCATTAAAAAGCAGAGTAAAACAATGGCTCCTATTTAAATTATTGATTGTGGTAATGGATATCCTGTGAAGAGCTGTTCTGGGCTCCAAACAGAACACATATAATGAGGATAAACTAGGCCTGAAAATTATAACTGGGAAAGTGACAGGTCATGTGTCTTATGTTGGATGGGAGTATACTTTACATCAAACCCCGAACAAGGGATGATCGTTTTATTTGAAGAGCTCTGTCTTTAACACAATAAACAATTAAGGTGTGTGTGTGTGTGGATGAAATGATGTTTCAAACTTGAGGGGCATATGCAAAACAGTGCTGCGTTCGCACAGCAGTTTCAAATGAATAATTTATCAGGATGAACTTCGATGTGATGTGTCTGTAACTTATTATCTAACTTTAGAAAATTTATACCCATGTGGGTAAAAATAATTCTGAAGAGATCCTTGTGTGCATTTCAGTATTTTCCCTGCTAATGTTCTTTTTTCCCCTTTGTTTTAAGCTTTCTAATTGTAATCTTCCAGTCAATTAAATTCAGTTTGTCTGTTCTCTTTTATCAAGGGTTTTATGTCTGTCTGTGTTCCTTTATGTTGAATATTCTTCTTATTTTTGTGAAATATTAATCTGCCTTGCTGACAGATATCCAGAGATCTTGAATACAGCAATAACTTGTCAGTAAGTTGCATGGAATGGGGAAGAAGATGTCATGAAATACCACTTCAATTCACAGTAATCGGGTTTTCTGTTTGTGGTGGTAGAGATGAGTTCAAAAGGGTGCAAACCCACATAAACTATATTGCTTATTCAATTCAATTTAACTCAATTTTAATTATATAGCACCAAATCATAACAGCAGTCACCTCAAGATGCTTTATACTGTAAGGTAAAGACCCTGCAATAATACAGAGAACACCAAACAATCAAATTATCCCCTTTGAGCAAGCACTTGGCGACAGTGGGAAGTAAAAACTCCCTTTTAACTAGAAGAAACCTCCATCAGAACCATGCTTAGGGAGGAGCAGCCATCTGCCATGACTTCTAAGTGCTATAAAGTACAGAAGACCATTTTATACCAATGAGGTGCTCTTTTGTATCTTTTAATAGCAAAGGATTTGGGGACAAATAGCACATTTGAATCACCTGTGAGTCCCTCATTTTGCAGATGGACACCAAATTTAGTTGATAATTATCATTCTATTCTGTAGCCTTGGTGATCTCAGCATAGCAACAACTAATGAGGTAGTTCTCAACGGGGATGCCGTCAGAACCCATAATTATGATACCCTAAAATATCATATTTCTGACCACGAAATATTCTACTGAATCATATAATGTACTTTTTTGTCTATCATAGGTACTGTAAGCAGAATGGGGTAGTATATGCCTACAAGTATTCTGTTGTATCTTTAGATGCTGAAGGATGACCACTGGCACAGGGAAAGTTCATAGTATAAAAGATGGACAGAGCTACTGTGACGTCAACCACTGGTTTCCAAAGTCTCATTTCGAGGTCTCGAGAGACTAAAGCTATCTGCCAGTACAAATACAGTAATTTGAACCTGAACCCCGATGCATAGATAACAAAGGCATTAAGGTTTGGGGGATAACGTATTTCCTAAAGGCAATATGTAAACAATGCTATCATGCTTGTCAGACCAAGGGAGGAAATACTTCCAATTTAGGAAAGCACCAAAAAGTCCAGCATCCAAATCTGTTTAATATTAAATGGTGTATAAGAATTAAAAAGGTAAATGACCTTCAATTCAACAAGATCATCCAACATTAATCTGAACTTATTATCATTTGAGACAGCTGGCATTGCTGTTGTAAAATCCCCCCTAAAATGTTTGCAGTGGTTAATGCTATGCAGTGTACATTTAGGTAGACAGGATAATCATTTTCTTTTGGTATCGAACTGGGTGTCAAGTTGGGTATTGTGACATCCCTTCTTCCCACCTTGTTTAAAATGAAAGCAAAAGCAATGTGCACACAGTGTTGTTTTTAGATTATTAAGTGGATGTTTCACCTGGGTGGACTGCTCAAGTGAACTCTGTGTGCCTGTTTGAATAACACTGAGTGTAATAAGAGTAGCTGTTTTGAGAATTTTTAAAAGATGAACTAGTCATATTTTTAGTGGAGACCTACTTCTGGAATTTAAAATTGCCAGCAATGCACGTTGAATATGCAGGCCATAAACATGTATAAGATATTGTGCATAATCAAAATCTGAGCAACACACCTGTTTTCTTAAAAGGTAAATAAAAAAAAAAAAATACAGATAGTTGTCGAAATTAGATAGTTTCGATCGTTTATCATTTTCAGCCATGATAGCAAAGTCCGGAGGCCGACCGCACAGAAGACAGCGGCAGCGACACAGTTCAGGAGGCCGCCCACGATGGCGATGATGTCCAGCCAGCGGTCTGGAAAGTGGCCGGCGACAGTGAGGTGCAGGACGTGGATGTGCAGGCTGAGGCGGACATGGACGTCACAACCACAGGCGCCGAAGCTGGACCAGATGTCGGCTGAACGGACTCAGAGCCGTCAGCGGACACGAGGTGCTGAAGCGATTCTGCGGACCCTCCAGCAGGAACTGAAGACATCTGGAGCGGCTCCTCGGGTCCCCCAGCAGGAACGGAAGACAGCTGAGCGGGCCCCTCGGACCCTCCAGCGGAGGCAGGCTGCTGAACAGGCCCCTCGGACCCTCCAGCGGAGGCAGGCTGCTGAACAGGCCCCTCGGACCCTCCAGCGGAGGCAGAAGACGGCTGAAAGGGCCCCTCGGACCATGACACATTGTCCCCAGTGAATGAATCCCACAGTCTTTGGTGACACAACAGCAGATTGCCACTGAAGTTTTAAAGTTTCTGTGCAGATATTATTGTCAATTTTTATGTGTATTATACTGTCTAGTAAGGTGTAGATGATTAAAATGGCAGTAATGCAAGTTGAAAATGCAGGCCCCAAACATCTATAAGATATCAGACAACATCAGAATCCCAACAACACACCTGTTTTCTTAGGTAGGTTTAAAAAACAGACTGCTCACAAACAATGCAAAATAGACATAGAAAGTTTCAAACTTGCAATAACACTTTTTAAAAACTTCAAAGATCTGTACAAGAGAGAACACTAAAAACAACTACAGGATGCTAGAACTTGCCCCTTTTACCTAATATGACCTCTTCTTTCAGACGTTCAACTTTTCATTTGTTCAACAATCCACCGACACCTGGTCCTACTCACCTCCTCGCGCTTTATGAGACCTGACAGGCAAACTCTCTACATGTGGACCAAAGTTCATTCCACTGTTAACCTCCATTCTGACAAGAAACAGACAGAACAGAGGAAAAGGAGTTGGTAATTAATCCAATGGGAATGTTTACCATTTTCAGTGGAATGCCTCTCAACCCACAGAGTGGCATAAAAGATTCTGATCCCTATTGGCTCACAGAAAAATTCAGGGGAAACTATATTCAGTCAATAACACTTGTATTTAAAAAGAAGCCATATGCTGTGGTTAAGACTGTCGAGACTAAATTTAGATGCAAAACAATACTGCAGTTGTATTTTTCCATGCTCAGTGTCTTGCCCAGTGACCCTCTTAACAAACACATCTGTAAATGCTATTTTATACTTTGGAATCACGCTACACTTCAAAAGGGTGAAACACTACTAAAATACGACTTTATGGAGCAGCTGTGCATGCATAAATATATTTAAGGTTTGCTTTACACTCAGTGGAACTTGGTGAGAGTCTGAGTTGAGAAATTAAAGGATCTATGTGAAAATTCTCATCATGTTTTTTTTCCCCAAAACAAAGCATGAGCATTGAAGGTTTTTAGAGAGCAATTCCAGACTATTTTAGCATTTGACTAGAGCTGAAACGAATAAAGTGTTGGACAGATAATTGTCTAAATTAGATTAGATCTCATTTTGAAGTGTATTTCATTGTTTGTTTATGCAGTAGTGTCACTTGGCCACCACTGGGAATGGGTTTTACATTACCCTATTTAGGAAAGGCATTGAGAGCACAGGTGTACAGAATTAGAGCCAGGAGGAAGCCACACAGATCTTTCAACCGTGTGGTTGTTGGTTCTGATGGTAGCTTCGTGTTCTTATCTCTTTTTGCACTGTAAATTTGAGCTCATTTCTAACTTTCAGTCATTCTCTCAGTTTTTGTCTGTTTTGGGTTTTTTTTTAAGAATTAGATGATAAAGTGTTAAAGGTATTGGCCATGGTGGACCTTAGTTTTTCCACCACAGCAGGTTGGAAATGACTTCAAATTCAGTCAAGTGGCCTTTTGATGCTTGGATCATCACTACAGATACAATGACATGGAAACCAGTACAAATATTTATAGTCCCTCAAGTTTAAGGATCAGAAGATGCTTTCTTAATGTATACTATTACAGTATGTCTTATTCACCAATTCACCAACACACATTCATATAAGCACTTTTTTATGTCTAAGGGTTTTATATCTGCCATTCACACACATTCACACTCTGATGAACGCATTGGGAGCAACTTGGCGTTCAGCAGTTCAGTATCTTGGTCAAGGATATTTGACATGCAGAAGTCAAACCATTAGTAGATGACCTGCTGTACTGAAACTCCTGAGCCACAGCCACCCCAATATAAATATATTTAAACAGCAAAAGATTAAATAGTAGCATGAGTTCAAACTCGGAGTTCCCCTTTATTCCCAGCTAGATTGAGCAAAGAAGTTTGCATGACTGTCACATGAATGGTAAATATCCCTGAAATATTCTCATTTGCATCAGTTTTACAAACACAATTTATTATAGTGATAGAAACATAAATATTGTATCTGCTAAACCTAAGCTTTTAAGCATATGAGCGTAGCCGTGCCCCCACTCCTTAGAGTGAAGCAAAGTGTTTTCATCTCACCATGCACATCTGAGACTAGACTATCAATCAATATATCGACTGACGTAAACAGATACAGTATATGCAGAGTTATTTTATATACACTGTGTATTTTGAGAATGAAAAATTGTAAGTTCATTGCTTATTAAGCTTTCAGGGACATTATTTTCCATCTTACCACCTTAAGTGAAGACATTTAACTCTTCATCGCTATCACTATTATCTGAGCTGCTTTGCTGAACAAGATATTCAGTGACATTTAGAAATTACCCATCATTTTCAGCATTATATACTAAAAAAAACTTTAAGATCCCAAGGAAGAAAAATTATACCTATGAATTAAGTATTCTTACCATACCTATTCATTGAATCAGCCCTTTTTGCAGATCTTTTGGCAAGAAACTACTTATTTGGTGATCAGAAAAAAATGTTTCGGTAGTTAACAGATTTATGAGTTTATCTAATTGTTTTTGTTAATGTATTTGAGCACATGACGAAATTAAAACTATCAGACATGCTATACAAACTGATAACTTCTTTTTTGTTTAAAATTGCAGCTCCAGGTTCAGTTCAATTATATCTTAATTCTGAATTACCGATGACTTATATGTAATGGTCAAGGATTCTTTTGTAACATGTATGATGGTATTTGTCTTAATTTGTGACTGCTGAATAAAAGAAAACTTGCAGTTGCTCAAAAGAGATATATAAATATAGTAATGGTACGCTGAACTCATTCAAACTCAAGTAATTGCGTACTGAATAGTTAAGAAAGAAAGATATAATCTAATATGTTAAGTCAAATTAGGCTTAATAGAAATTTTACATCCAGCTGAGCTCTTTCTCCACTCCAGTTTCCTGCAAATAAACTTGTTTGCTTGTGAGACTGACTAAAGCTGGAGGAAATAAAAATACAATGTTTGTAAAATCCTGCTGTTATGAGGATTCCAAAAGCAACTCTACATAATCAGAGAAATCCAGCCTCTCTCTGCAGATACAACTTGGACGCTCTTGACACCCAGCAAGGCGCCATCTCCACTTAGTAAACTGAAGTCAGACAAGTTTTCATCTGCGACTATCTTGTGATGAGAAGAAGCACCAAAGGCCATGATGTGTTTAGAGCAGCTTCCTGTTTTATCTCTAATTCATTGATTTCTGCAGGTTCTCTAGTAGATATACATGGTAATCCTATGTGATAGTGTTTCACACCTAGTTAGCAGTCAGAGCTTGTCTTGCCAGCTATGAGCATGGTTTGAGTGTTAGCCTATGACTGCCAAGAAAAGGTGTGAATTAGCAAATGCAAGCTATTACCCTCACTAGGGAGCAGGTCTGATGCAAACAGTTTTAAGAAGGCAAGGGCATCCCAGTGCATCTATAATATTAAATTGGCCTGTAGGTTTTCAGCTTATAAGGTGCTGTGCTTTATTTTCTTCCTGCTACATTATACAAATGACTCAACAGTAACGAAGGCTTGGACAGGCTTAACAGACAGCCAGGCAGGTTAATTTTCCAAATTAAAGGTGAGCATTAAGAGGTCTCCTTTTAATAGCTAGGATTAATTCCATGGTATATTTTAATTTATAAGGCTGTCACTATGTTTCACCTCTAGCAGAAGGATTACTTACACTGTAATTTGAGTGTCAGGTAAATCACGGTGATACATCGGTCCTGTTCCTCCTAGAAGTAGATTATATATACACAATTCTACCTGCTTGGCCATATCCTGATGAATTGCAGCAGGCTGAGGGATGCTCTAACTACAACAGCGCATCCATCTTGCAAAGTGTAACAATTTCTCTGATACACCAAAGGTTCATATTGGCAGCAGCTGCCGGCACAGATATAAAACTCCAGCTCCAAAATAACTTGGCAGGGATAATCCCACAAAATGATAGCTAAAGCGATGGAAATAACATTTGTACAAATTCCTTGTGACCCAAGCCATGTCTGTGTCCTCACTGCCAAAACTTCACAAAAATGTAAAGAGCCTTGCAGGTACGTCTGACACATTAGCTGGACATTTCAGACCTGTCTGGTAAACGGAACTCGGTGTTGGGCTTTCAGCTAAACCAGACGTGCTGCCAAGTTGCACGTGCATGCTAAGATGCATCCTCTTCTTTGGGTTAAATAAGCCCTGGAGCTGTTGCTACTTCTAATTGCAGCATTAACCTTGTGTTAAGATACATTGCAAGTAACACAGAGTAACACACAACCTGTACACAGGTCAGGGAGCAAAGAGCTTTCAGCATAGTGCGGTTATTTAAAAAAATCTCAGTTAAGTCATTTCTCACAGGTGAGAAATGACTGGGACACTGAAAGGTTTCCCAGTTGCTCATCAAAAAAGAGTAGCCAGGGGTAATTGGGAAATCAACACATCTATCTGTGGTGCTCTACTTTGTTGAGGTGCCCACAGGTCTGTGCTGAGGCCCATTAGAGTGCATCTGGAAGACAGATACTGGAGTCACACACACAGAGAACCACTAATTCTGTCTTTCTACTGCCCTGCAACCCCAAGGAATTCATTTTATTTTTTTTTAAAAACATTATTTCATATACACATGAATCTTGTGCTGAGAGATTGTTCCTGTGCTGCCATGATTAGTGACTCTGTGCTGTCCTTCAGTCCTGCTTTGTCCAGCCACCGGTAGGATTTCTCGATAACAGCCATTTCTTCTCTCTGTTCCAAGACTTCTTTAACACTACTTATTTTAATATCATACTACACATCTAAACATTTCACATTTTCACAAACCTCTGTTGTTCAATTATTTCTCAATTATCTAAATGACATTTTCTTCCTTTTCCAACCCTTTTTCAGTTTTTATGTTCTCCTGAAGGATATAAATGTCTCTGCTTTACCAAACAAAAACAGTTGAAATCACTGAACTTCTTTTTGAATATTTAGTGAAAAACACAATATTAAACCTTGCATTAAATAAATAAGATGTATATTGTGAATCTGGATATTTGCATAATTGCAAATAGTTTTCTCTGCACACATCATCCCTTTGTGCCACAGTCCCATAAATCATACCACTAGCTGCTAAGGGGGGTTGTTCTCACTCGCCAAAATCCATCTACATGGCACACCTGGATACAGATGGTGTGGGAAATAAAAGCCAGTTCAGCTCTCCATGCATCATTAATACAAGCAATGACCCCAGCTTGGCAGTGTCACGCAACCGTGAGTTGCCAGACATACTCAGCACCTCAAAGTCCCAGTGATATATCTCAGTAGCACACAGTTTGTTACATTATTGAAGAAATGTTTCTCACAATAATCATTTCTGCATAATAAAACTCACATGCTGCTTGAAAACAGGTTGGTTTTCATGTGATGTTTTTCCTTTCCTTTAATTTTTCCTACTTATCAGTACATGTAGTAGCTTATAATCTTTTTTTATTCATTGCTTTAAATTTGCAAAGAACCAGAGACAAACCACTGTTTGCCCAGCAAACCTTTGTGACTTATGGGATTACACCAAAAAGAGGATGAAGCATGTGACTTGCCATTAAACTTCTCATTGTTTACTGGAGCCAAATGCATTTTGCATGCAAGTCATTCACTTGATAAAGCAGATGAATGTCTGTCAGCATGGTAGCTTAATCACTGGATGCTCAGCACAATGACAAACGGCCTCAGTCCACCACTTCACACAGACAACATCTTCTGGAGTGGTTGCTCCTTCACAGCCACATAAATCCTCTCCACTGATCCACTAGTCTCATCAGGAATACATAACATGACTTCACTGGAGGATCCATCTATCACCGGGCACCCTGCACGCACCGTTATTTTCAAAGTCCAACTCCCACACTAAAACACAGCCAGAATGCAGCCAGATACTGTTTCTAGTACAGATCATTCAGTGTTGCACTGAAGCCCGCTGTCACTTAGACGCAAGCTTACAAAAACACCAGTCTGTTTATGAAAATTTACAAAGGCAACAAAGGATTTCCTGTGACAGGCGAGAAGCTAAAGACGGCATCTTTAAGAGCTGACGTCTCTTTTGATAGACTGCTTGAATGGCCTAAGACTTTTAAATAGACATTGAGAACAACACAGCTTCTGACAGCCAGTTTGTTTACGGTGACGCAAAAAACTCGTTCGCATACTAATGAGGTACATGTATGTTTCCACTAAAGTCTGCAAGATGTGAAGTCTTCACAGGACATAGACTAAGTTAAATGATAAAACTTTGACAAACAAATAAAGTCTTGTTCAAACATTGAAAACACAAAAAAAATATTAAGTTTTAAATAAATCTTTGAATACAGAAAATAAAAAGAAGGTGGAAGTTTTTTGTTTTGTTTTGTTTTGTTTACAATATTCTGTTAACAGGAAGGGAGGGTAAACACTTTACAGATTTTTTGAGGGTTTCAACACTGACCAGAAATCTCTTAGCCAAGTGGGTGTCTAACCCACAGAGATTAGTTTTCAAAATAAAACTGCTCTGTGGCCGTGAGCACAGTTTATGAATGCACTTTGCAGGAAGACAAGTATTATAGGGTTTTTCCACTGTGGTGGGGTTAGTCACACCAAACTATGCCATGAGCGACTGCAAGCAACTGAGACGCCCTGGCTCAGTGCAAGTTTTCACCTTGATGTGTTGTGGTGTGACAGTGGAAAACAACAGCGAGGACCAAGACACGTGCCGACCTTTTCATCTCGCTGTGGCTGCTTCTTTTTATACGATTCTCCCACACAAAACTCAGTCACTGACCAAACAGTGCAGAATCTGTAATACACTGCATTTCTGATAATGCCTTCACAGCAACCACACCTCACCTTTTAAAGGAAAACATGGACGTTTCAGTATGCGTCAACAGTAGCGCAACAGAGCTCCAACGACGCTGAAAATGTCTAATAAGAAAAATGACGCAGATATCTAAAATAGGAAAAGCAGAACTCAAATTAAACAGAAATGAAACTATTTAAGCAAGTGTGAATACTAAATATAGAAATTTTCAAAAATGTAAGTTTCTCTCTAATCCTCAGAGCAGACTCATACACCCTGAGGACACAGCTTAACTGAAAAGACGTCATGTCGTGGGAGTGGGAGGGGGTCGTATTGCTGAGGGTTGATTACATACTGAATCTACAGTATGCAACATGCAGCCAGTGTTGAAGAAAACAAAGGTTTGGTAAAAAGCCTGAAAAGAGGGTGAAAACTTTACAGATTTTTTTTCATATTTCATCACGATATGTCTAGTGATCGGTGCACCAATGAAAACGTGATGTAAAGCATCCTGCAGCAGTGGCTGAATTAAAAAAGAAAAAGAAAAAAAGGCAGAGGTCAGATGCTTCACTTGTGAAACACAGTGGTGCTACAGGATGAAAAAAGGCCATGTAAGAGAACAAAATGGGTGTCAGAGTTGTCAGAGCAGGGCTGGAATGCATGAGTCACTGAGAAAAAGAAAGCTATGTGTTCAATATCAAAAGCACTGATCTGTGGTGTGGTGTGAGGTTCAATTTTGAGGAAGCCAAGTGAGACAGTAACCATAAACCACACGATGGCATTTTACACAAAACATGCAGATACAGGATGTGCAGATAGTATGCAACATACCCGATGCTGAAGTTTACCGACATGCAGTGTGCTCTCTTTCATAATGAATAGAAAAGAAGCATTCATTCCCAATGCAATCAGGGCACCTTTACTTACAAACCCTGTTTTACTTGCCTGATGTACAATGATACTGTCCATGCTTCCTTATCATTTAAAGCTAGATCAAATGTTCAGGGCCCAGCATAACAGACTAAGAACACAAACAAGCCTGTACAAGCTGTAAACAGCCACAATCTCTCCAGCATTCAGAAGTACAGTGCTTCAGTGTATTTTACGGATTGTTTTTTTTTTTTTTTTTTTTAAATAATTACAAAAATTAAAAAAAAAGGG
>VUQG01009579.1:22812-39376 GCA_015106755.1 Etia nguti | reverse complement strand
TGAAAGCTGACAATTCAAATGAAAACATGAGGAAATTAAACTTAAAGTATGAAATATGAGAAAGTCCCTTTGTTTTGTAAATATTCCCATCACTTCAGAGGATGTTAACTTCCTGGATCATCCCAAACCTTAAACTCAAACTAAGGTTCACTGATTTATGTTATGGGAATTCCGTTTTGACCTCATAAAGGACATTGGTCCTTGCAGTGTTACTGTGTAAACATGAGTCCCCACAGCATAAGGGATACAAACACACACACACACACACACACACACATTTTTTGTCCCATTCTTACTCATGGCTTCTCTGTAGCTTTCATAATCCGTGAGCAACTCTGATTGATTCCACTACTTTTAAAAAGGTCAAAGGGCAAAAAGTCACAAGTTGGGGTCAACAGACAATTTTTAAGTACATGCATGTGTGTGTGTGTAGTGCCGAAGGGCTGGGGTGGTGGTTCAGTGACCAACAAAGAAATTCCAGATGCAGAGGAATTTATCTTTACTGGGAATATGGTGTGTTTCAGCGAGGAGAGGTCATGAGAACAGCAGAAAGCACACACACACTCAAACACACACCACAAACAGCATCCCAACTTCCTTTTGGACCAATCCCTGAAAGCACAGACACTTTAAATCCATCGGTTCATTAACACTGTTGGGTTTTTAACCACAAACAGGATAATAAGATCAGGACTTGTGTTTTCCGCTGACTGTTAGGCTCAGTGCGCAGTGTCTCTTGTTACCAAATAGCTGGGACTTGCCCAGAAATTCCTTCTCGTTGGGAAGGGAAAATCCTCTGGAGCAACATAAACCCCAAACAACACCTTAACCGTCTTGTTTAAAAGCAGCAGAGGTGAAAAACTCTCCACACTTAGAGCCACTTAAACACAAAGTCGCACCCAGAGTTTTGATTGTGTGGACTGAGCTATAGCGGAAAAGTTTACTCTGTCAAAATCACCGGCAAAGTACAGAGTCAGTGAGGTAGACTGAATCATATTTCTTGTTTTTTATGTGGATATAAGTCATATAATTTTTATGGTTTCACATATCTATATTAAGTATCCATATAGATGATAATAAAGAAGATCATGATGACGATAATGGTGTTGGGAGTGATGATGGTGCTGATAATTAATGCTTTAATTGCTATACTCTAAGAAAAAGGGAAGTTTACAGCTGCAGATATTAAAAAGTATCAAATTAAGTTTAATAAATGTGATTTTAAGATAAATCTGAACTGGCAATTCATAAGGAACCCAACTTTGTGTTGTTCAAACTCTGGACCCGATGTTAAAATTCATACTTTTCAAAAGTACATAAACTTACTTATGATGCAGAATTCTTTATTCTCTCAGGTTTTAGTTTTGGTATCCGTATGTATTGTTGGGCCCTTTATAAATTTACCCCCTCGTGGAAAAAGATTTTTTAATCTTTGTTTAAAAAATCTTTGGACAACCTCTGCTGTGCACCTGTCTAGGTGTATTTTTTCTGAACTGTCATGTTTTAAGGTCACTTTCAGTTAATGCTAAAATGAAAATGAACTAATTAATGCCATTTTTAAAAGATAATAAAATGGAAAATACACAGATTTCCTGTATATTTTAAATAAAAAAAAACAGCTATAGTTTAAAATTCAAGTAGTGAGACACTATAGATGACTATTATTTTTTTAAATAACAGATATTGCTTGAATATAAAACATGCTTGTGTGCGTTTTATTATTGACAGCATTGATCTTCCATAAATATCAGGAGTTTATTTTGTTATAAGAGGACTTCCTTCCTGCCGTCAAATGCCAGCATTTGTCTCAGCATATAGCCTTGAACGCCTGCGTTTGTTGGGTCATTTCCTGTTTTAGTTTAGAACACCATGTCTCAGAGAGAAAGGAGACTCATGTTTCATATATGTGGTTTCAGGAAACACTGAACTATGTCGTCATTCTCAACTGGATTGACCCCAGGATAGGAAAAAGAAACAAAACGATGTCTTTTGAGTAACATTTTATTCCCCAAAGTAAAAAAACAAAACAAAAAAAACCCAACCCAACCCAAAACAAAACAATGAAAATGTAACACAGTTGGGAGATGAAATAAGAGATGTTGAGTCATGTAAAACAAACTGTATAAAGCTGATACGTCTTTTGGTATGTATAATTCACTTTGTGGCTTTTATCCTGAAAGAAATAAGACATAAATGTGTCAGAAAGTTCTCCTGCCATTCATGACAAACATGCAAAGTTTCTGATACAACACAAGCTGTTTGTTTGGCCGTCTCTGTCATTTCGGCTTTGGGCAGCGTCTTTGCTGTACTCGAGCCTGGAAAGAGGTCGTGTTGACCGCAAGTCTCTTTCAGAAGAGCTCGTCTGCCAGAAAGGCTTTCATTTCATCCATCTGATCAGGACTCCTTGTGCTCTTCGAGAAGCTTTGATCACCACACACACCATGTCTTTTCATGCCAGTAATGGCTCCAGATCTCCAAACATAAAACTCTTCTTGTGATTTTTTTCTTCGGCGTTTTAGCTCTTATTTCCGCCACGTGCCCGGCTGCAGGTCGTCATTTTTCAGCCCGTCCTGCACTCAGATGGTCGTGGCTGATTTTACTTTGGAGGAGAGGACCTGCCTGAACCTCCTCTTCAGCTCCTGCATGTTGGGAGATTTGGGTCTGGCCAGGTGGAGTCCTCCTCTTCTCTTCTCCCCATTCCCTCCTCCCAGTGCCCGGATCACCTGCAGGACAGAAGACAGAGAGACTCGCCAAAATGTAATCACATATGAGGACAAGTCAGCTTTGCTGCAATTTAAAACTGATGCCTGCTAAACTAATTCAAGTCAGTACTAGAAGAAAATTACGTTTGAATGAATGTCTGAAATCAAATCTGGTTTATATTCCACTGAAGTAATGCTCAGACGTAGTCCATTTATGATATTCTACGCTGGGAGGATTCAAACAAAGGCTTAGACTCTGTTAAAATATGATAGAAGTTCAAACAGGTGTCCTGTTTTAGGATGACATTTAAGGGCTTATAACAATAAAATTGTTGTAAATATGTTTGCAGTCAACAGGAAACAAAAAAAAGGAATAAAGTTGAGTCTAAGAGTCTATATTTATTACCAATGCTTATCAGGGAAACACAAAGATATTAAGGTTTAGATTCTACTGTCAGCACACAGAGGGCTTTTGGGAATGGTTACACTTTTGTGGAGGTCTGATTGGTCAGAAGGTTATATTTGCAGTTACCACGGCGATATATTCCAGTAAAAAGTGGGGTAAGCCTGAAGTTACCTGGCTGAATAATTATGTTCCTCCACAGTAAGTGTAGACGAACAGCACGTCCACCATATAAGCTCGATACGATGTTAGTATTGTGTTTACTGCTTATTTTCACTCCCATTTTCATGCATTTCTCATGTGACAGTTAGCGGCACCCATACAGATCTTATATCCTGCAATCTGATGATTGATACTAAAACAACCACTCTCCCAGACTCCATTGAAATTAATTGTGTGACTTATATCACCACTACCACTTCCCGCCTCGTCATGTGAAATCTCACAAGTGTTGTCTGTATTAGGAAAAAAAAACCTTATACAAAAAATACAACAGTAAAACCAAACTTTAAACTTAATGAAAGCTGGAATTAAAAACCAAACAATGACCTGAAAGACTCAAAAAGCTACAGAGAACTGCAGATTTACACAATGATTCAACAAGCCAGCGTTTGGGAATCTGCTCTCTGCAACACCACAAAAGGAAGCAGAAAGTCTAAACATACCCAAAATGAAACAAACTACTTGGGCAAAAATTACTCCACTAGAAAAAACAAATATACAAACCAGTCTATTATGGGCTGTTTAGTGATCCGTTCTGGGCCAAAAAGACACATGCGCTTTTTCTGTGTTTTCTGTATTTATGGGCATCGAGGGGAAATGAAATCCATTTTCACAGAAAGCAAGAAGTCCCACATAGTTGGTTGGACTCAGAATACACTGATAGCTAAGTAAAAGTCTAGCATTTTGGACTAACAAACATCAGCAAAAACAAAAGTCCCACCTCCTGACAGAGATGTAGGAAGGCAGCATGGACTCCTTCGTGGTTTTCTCTGGCTGAGACCTCAAAGTAAGCTCCTCCTGTGGGAAGAAGATTTCAGATTAGGGCCACTCTTATCTTTAGCACAGATAAAGACACATTCATTAGATATCATGCAGTATATAGTTAAGATACATCACATACTGTATATAAAGGATGGGCAACACTCACAGGTCTAAGAAGTTAAATCAATAAAGGGGCCAAGATGTCATTTTTATGACCATGAAATTATTTACATAAAACAAAACCTTTGCTTAACAAGGTAAAGAAGAAGCCAAACATTAGCTAAAAATAAATAACTATAAAAAACTCTGAACTTAAACAATGAGACAGATATCGCTGTTTGTTTTTTAGTTTGTTAGCTTTTATTTACATTTATTCAACAGTATTTTGAGCCATTAGTTGTTATATTTCAGCTGTAGCTGCTGCTTGTTTTTATAGAGTTTAATTAGTCCTCTTTCCTTTGCCTCATCCTGTTCATTCTTGTTTCTGTGCTCCCTTGTTTCATGATAGGTATTCACATCATGTTTTACTTTGTTAGTTATTTGTCTCCTGTGTCTCGTGCTTGGTTTACAGTACCTTACTCTCCTGTCTCACTGTCACTGATCGTCTTCACCTGTGTCTTGTTCCACCATGTCTTTCCATTTGTCTGATTTCCTCATGTGTATAAACGGTACAGTCCTTCCCCTTAGTTTCTGACTTAGTATCCGTTTACCCTCGCTGCGTGTTTCTTTGCAGCCTTAGTGTGCCTTCATTTGCATTCAGGACTTTTATGCCACATTACATGACATCTATATGAAAAAATAATTTTACTCATTGGGCTCCTTCTGCTTCCTTGATATCCTCATGTGTATAAATAGTCCATATTTCAGTCTCAGTAGTGATATGAAATTATGTTTTTTAATGGTCTTAGTCACACTTTCTAGACTCCACAGAGAGATAAACACACATCCTGTTAAATGTTTGTTTTTTTAATTTGAAACTACATGAAGATTTTTAGAGGACAGATGGTGATGTTACTCCTGTGTGGTAGCTGGTGTTGAGAATTAATAAGAATTTAACGATTCCGATTCCATTATCGATACTGCTGGGCTGTGGTTGGCATTCATTCAACTCTGGGTTTTTGGTTAGCTTAGCATTAGCATGCTGTCTGTGCAGATGTTTGCAAAGAGACAAAGTTGTGTTAGGAACATAATGCAGTCGTTTCTATCCTGGATGTAGTTTGTACTTTACTATTACACTCTCCTCCTTTGGTGCAATAAAAATAAAAGTAATGTCCACATCGATGCTGTAGACGGTAGACTGCACCACTATTTTCCTCCAGACCAAACTGAAAATCACACACAAATGCAAGCAGAACCGATAGACGTGATCGATGGGCAGACAAACTAACAATTCCAAGGATTTGTACTGGGAACCAGTTCTCAACTTGTCCCTAGTGGTAACAGCTCCACTATGCTAACCAAGAGGAAGAGTGTTTGTTGTAAAGAGCTCCAATTTCCAACTGTTAGTAGTAGCTGTTTAAAAAATAAATCTGTTATTTTCCACTGACAAATTTACAGATTAGCATCCTATCGTCCCCTACTTTTTCTTTTTTCTTTATTGCAAGTCATTTTATTGTTCACATACACAGTCCATGATTATCATCATCGTGAACCCTTAGAATCTGCTGGTCTGACTGAAGTGAAGTGAAGTTCCTCTGTGATCAGGCAGGAGAAGATCTAATATTTCCCATCTATCATGCTTTTTAAAATAACTTTCTCTTGCTGAAGGTGTTTAAACTACTTCCAGGGTAAAATATTGTCAGCAGAGTATTTGAATGCATCAAATCCTTCAGTAGAGAAGTGCCGAGGACACAGCCGCAGGTCATTTAGAAATCATCTTGGTCAACAGAGATTGCCTCACTACTTTCTCCTCTTCTTATCACCACAAACATACCACTTCCTTTGTTTAATGTTAAGCAGAATTACAACCTAAAGCAGCACAGTGTGTCACACTTCATACACATGATCGTGGAGTTAATCTGGATTGTGGAATGCGATATTCTTGCAAAGTGATAGTGGCTGTAGATCCAGAGGTACAGCAGGACATTTACTAATCAGAAGGTTGGTGGTTTGATTCCGGGCTGCTCCAGTCTCCATGCCAAAATATCCTTGGGCAAGATACTAACCCCAGGTTGCTCTCTGATGCACTTACGCATGGAAAAAAAGCGTTTGTATGAATGGGTGAATAAGACATGTTGCATAAAGTGTTCTGGGAGAGTAAGACGAACCAGTCCATTTACCATTTAGTGGTAGGACATTTAGTGGTAGGACATATTACGTGTTAAACATTTAGGCTTGTGATATATTTTTATCACTAGTAGAGGACATTTTTAACACATTAAGGCCCACAAACTGAAGTAGTCAGGTTTTCTTTTGGAAGAAATATCTCTTTTGATTAGTGGGCAAAAGTTCGGTGGTACAGAAGTAAAAGAAACTCCCACCTAATGAGGCTGCTAACGTCTCGCCTTCATCTGCAGGCACTTGTCGGGCTCGGAGCAGGTCACTTTTGTTGCCAACCTGCAGCAGATTACAGATGACACAACAGATTAGATTATAGGATTGGGGTTAGTAGGTGTCTGGTATTGTCTGGTCTGTCTTGGACTAAAGATTGAATTAAAAGAAACAGAGACATTTAAAATAAAATAACAGAAAATCAGTAAGTTGTTGCATAAAATTATGCGCACACTTTTTTCAGGGTGTCTCTAATGATCGCATAACTAACCAGTATAACCGGTATGTTTCCAGAGGGGTGTATACGTCTGACATGCTGGTACAGTGGCTGGATGGTTCTGTAGCTGTTGTGGTCTGTGATGGAGAAAACCAGCACATATCCATCTGCCCAGTAGATTGACCTGCAAGTCCAGTTATCATAGTGGAAGTTAGTATAGTGCACTACGTTTAATTCAAATTCATATTTGTGTGTTTTCAGTCTTACCTGTTGATCTGCTCCTGACAGTACAGACCCTCTGCATCATCCTGCAAAACACACAGTAACATTCTGTAGTTCTGCTAACAGGTACTAGAAAGGGGGATCATATTTCCCCTATAGACGCTTCTCTTCATTGGCTGCCTTGTAAATCTAGAACTGAATTTGAAATTCTCCTTCACACAAAGTTCTGAATAATCAGGAACCATCGTATCTTAAAGAACTTGTAGTACCATGCGCTCCTAGAATAATAGAGCACTTCGCGCTCTCAGACTGCAGGCTTACTTCTCGTTGCTAGAGTTTCTATATGTAGAATGGGAGGCAGTGGCTTCGTCTTTCAGTCTCCCCTACTGTGCATTTAGTTTTGCTGTTATAGGTCCAGATTTCCCATCATAGACTGCTCCTTCAAGCCCCTTTTTTTCAGTTTGTCATTATTGCATGGCCTAAGTTTTGTCTGTTTGTGTTATCTCTCTTTTCTCATTCTTTTCTCTTCTATATAGATACAGCCTCAAAAATATGCATTCACCCCCATTAATACTTGGTTAAAGTTCTCTAGCAAGTTGGATGTCAACCAGACACTTTTTGTCATCATCAACAAATTTGTGGCATAACTCTTTCTGTATTTTTGACCAATCTTGGCAGAATTTGTAGAGTTCAGTTAAATTGGTTGGTTTGATGGCACAGACACGGCTTTTAAGCATAATCCACAAACTTGGTTTAGGTCGGGCTGTTGCAAGGCTATTCCAGAAGTTAAATGTTAGCCTGCTTTATCCATCAAAACAAATTTTGATGTGTGTTTGGGATCATTGTTCTGTTCAGGGCACGAATTATGTCCAAGTTTCAACGATCTAGTTGTTGATTTGTTATGAAGTTGAAGAACCTGGTGGAAGTCCTCCTCCGTCGTTATTTAATTTACTTTGTACAATGTCTCAGTACTACTGGCAGCAAAACAGCCCCAGAGCATGATGCTACCACCCCCGTGTTTGGCAGCTGGCACAGTGTTCTCAGGTTTACTCTTTTATACATTCCTTATGTAATTGTGTCCAAACAGCTCAATTTTTGTCTTATCTGATGTAAAACTTTTCTCCAGAAGGTATTTGGCTTGTCCATGTGGGCAGCTTCAAATTTGTCTATGGCGATGTAAAACTGGCTTCACTATGGACAGTGATGTTTGTGTTCCAGCAGTTCCAGTTCATGGCAGCCTTCGTGGTCCCTCGGATTTTTCTGAACATCCGAACTAGTTTCCTGTCATCTGAGGATGATTGTTTGGGTCTTTTTCCACAACCTGGCAAAGTTGTGACACATCCAAATAACTGGTACTTATGTACAGTTGTTTGAATTGATGATCCTGGAATCTGCAGTTGTTTAGAAATGGCTCCAAGAGACCTTCCCAACCTGTGCAAATCTACAATTCATCTTCTTAGATCTTCACTGAGTTCCTTGAACTCTCCCATTGTTCTGACTGTTTCTCAGTCCAATGAGTGCTGTCAAACAAATCCTTTTTATGCTGACAAAGGGAAACAACTAGTTGTAGTCAATCATCATTAACAACAAGTTAAAAGGCCTTTGTCTTGTCAAGTTAGTCACGTGAATGTTTGTATATATTTGAGAATGCGTGGTTCAGCGAACGTCTAAAATAAATTCAAATTTTTATACCTAGTTCTTGTTGTTTAAAGTCATTAAAGATGTGGTACAATCATTCCAGCCTGGAAAAAGTACAGTTCAAAGTTCATTAAAAGACCAAAATTTCAGTGACATTCTTGCATATGATCATGATGAGTGGATTTCTGAACACAACTGTACGTGCTGCAGAAATGCATGCAACACGTCAGACCAAAAATAAAAAAAATCATGCCCAACACAAACAAATATATTGCTTTGTCGCATCTATTTCACACCTGTGATGATATGATTGTTTAAAACCCATCCACAGTGATTTTCCTGTTCAGAGTGGAGCAAAGTGGCCAAGCACATAGTAATGGTACTAGAAGGGTTCATTGCCATGACTAATGCCTCCTTATGGACACGTGCCAGCTGTTTCTGACTTTGAACTCAATCCATCAGACCACCCAATTTCTTTTCTTATCTGAACTCTACCTACAAATTTACCAAGCAAAGTGTGTTTCCCTTATTTGCTTTTTAAACACCAAATTTCAGAAAACACCCAATTAAAGGCTACGATAAAGCCCTTAACTGCTTGACCTCTCAATTCGACACACACATTCAACACTCATGCTTCTCTCACACATCAGTTATTTCTGTCTAATCTCCGAGAGGTGGTCCAGCCTGCCAGGAGAGACCTCCTTGCCCTCTGTTATCTCCCCCAGTGTAGGAAATGAGCAGCCCTGAAGCTTGGTTTTGTAAACAGGCTGACTGTTGAGCAGGATAAGCTGTGTGGCACGTTGCACTCATTAAACTCATCATGTGCAGGGAGATTGTATTTAAAGTACTTCCTCATACTTCAATACTTTCCTAAAATGGCTTTGAGATAAAATTTTAAAAAAAAGAAGTTCTTTTAATGGGAATATTTGGGGACTTTTGGGAGTAGGAATTTTACTAAATTAGGCAATGATGCAAGAAAGCGATATCCCTTTGGAACTTTTTAACCCCACAAATTAAAGCTAGCACACTTTCAAATTATCACGGTCAGGAAGTTCACAAGGGTATATTATTGTTATATCTACAGGAAATTTAAAAAATGATGGAAAAGAACAAATGGCAGTCATGTTATTGGCAAATTCATCTATAACTATGTGCGCAGAGTCGGGTAAGTCTCTAATCATAACGGTACAAAGCTTAGAAATAAAAGGCCATACTTTTAGGATATAATTATATGTGCATCACTGACACAGTACGGATTTTTTAAATATCTTGGTTGCTTTGATACTGTTTGATTGAATATGTTAATACACTTGTTTGTTTGTTCTCCCAGTTTTCTGCAAATGTGTTTATTTGAAGAAATAATACCCTACTCTTTCTGGTCTGAGTAATTGAATTTAAATGAAAGTAAATGAAGCAGCAAGCGTTTAGCCAGTCAGCATCACTGGTTTATTATTGATGCCTAAACACTGTTATCATCAGTACATCAATATTGTGACACAATGAATGTAAACGTTTTAAGCCCTCCAGGAGTGTAAAATATGTAAGATTTAAAAAAAAAAAAAAAAAAAGATTTAAAAATATTATAAAGGTGTTTTTAGTTCAGAGTCTAGCCAAGCCTTATAGTTGTGAAACATAAATTCCTCCACAAACAGTGCTGTAGTTGCTGCACAACAGTGATTTCTATTTGGTACTCGGCAACCTACAACTTCAATACAACCAGTTGTCAATCAGTTGGAAACCAGGTTAATGGAGTCCCATATTACACTCTGGGACAAGTTGCACAGGCTGACTCAGACTGCCAACACTGTCTTCATTTATAAGTTAGATAGCAATTATTTGCAAACCTTCACAGATCCCTCTGAGAGGGGCTGCAAGCTGTTTGGAGACCAGTTTTTTCCACCAAGACAATCTGTGCAATTGGCTTGTGATCACATTGATTTTGCTTAGTCGCAAGAGGATTGACATACTATTTTCACTCAAGTATTACGGAGCCATTATCTAACTTTTTTCTGATTTGTTCCCCTTTGTAAACAAAACATTTGAAGAGAAGGTAGGCGGGGCTTCTGTGCCTGAGTTGGCCAAACAGTGGCCTCGGTAGCACGCCACAGCCACAACAGCCTGCCACCTCATAATCATGATAAGTGACAATAACTACGACCTAATCAATAACAGGTCCCAGTTAAAGCCACCGCCTTAATTTCCTGATGTTGTCTTACTTATCTCCTACATTTCTGACCCCACCAAGCTAACTCTAACTGATCTATGATCATCTATGTACTCAGTGCTTCCTTGTGGTGTGGTTAAATAACGCGCTTTAACGGAAAAGGACATTTTGACACAACATCTGAACAAAGATCTTTGCAGCAGTTTGAAAAAAATAATCTTTTGGGAATTTTAACATCGAGAAATAGTTTGAATAACTTTCTAAATCAAGTTTGAAACCTTTTATATCAGCTGTCTGTATGTTTCAGTTATATTTTGATGCTTTCATGCAGTTTCCAATTCATAATGCAAGCTAATCTCCAGGATTGCGACATGGCTATGGTCCCCCGTTTACCTGCAGAGCAACACAGGGTGTATCCTGGATCTGAAGCGACACTTCCTCACCCTCCAGCGTGACCTTTCGAGAGTAGAGTGCCCCTGCAGACAGAGAGGTTGAGGCGGACTGATGAATGGATCAACTTTTTTTTTCTATAACAGTGGACTTTTACAGAGGGAACTCAGTCAATGAGTACAGTCAGATGTGTAGAAACTCACCTGTGTTTGCTTCATAATCACCAATGAACCTCTTGGTCAGAAACCTAACAATCAAAGCTAAAAAGAAACAAAACAAAAAAAAATTAGGGATGCAAAAGAAGAATAAAAAGGAACAAGAAGAATGAGCACAGAGTTTGTAGGGCAGAATCCAAACCTCTATTACAGAAATACCAAATACCCTGCTGTAACCTACTGATCTATTTAACACTTTCCCCGAGCACTGCTACATAAGTTTGATTTTCAAGACTTTGGGACTGTTTTGTTTCGATACTAAAGTCTGAAGGGAGAAATGATTCACCAATACTGAGAATTTGAATCATCTTCTGTGGGTAAATGATTGCCTCATCCGCCTCTGGGTGTTTAGATTCTGGACACTGTTTTTCTAACTTTCACTGTCTTTTGGGAGTGGGAGTTTGGTTTAATATATCTATTTGGATACCACCCCATTCACTCCATCAAAGGAGAGTTTTATCTTTCTGTAGGCTACTAACAGATGACACCATGAATAATACATATAAAAAGCTCACTAGAGTGATTCAGTGCCTGGATTTAAAAAACTAAAGGACTCACAGGAGATATAAGCAACATAATAATGGTCCACATGCCTCAAGAGATAACTTGTAGCTTCATAATAACAACTGTTGTTCTTATTTCAGAGAAAGGCATGAAATTAAAGAACCAATACTAATCAAAAGGTTAAAACCAAAAGAAACCTTTATTAGTTTGTGTGTGCATCGATTCTTTGCTCAGAGAAACTGAAAAAAGAAAAAAAAAAGCGCAGAGGTCCATCTCAGAGTCTAACATTTATGGAATCTGAGGCATGTAAAGTATAGACGGTGCAATTAGAAAAAGACTGGACGAGTACGGCCGGTTTGAAAGGGTTAAAAGGAGAAAGTGTGTTCTCTCTAAAAAGAACGTGGCAGCACGGCTTCGGTTTGCAAAGTTTCTTCTGAAAAACAAAAACAAAAGACTTCTGAAACAAAGTCCTTTGGACAGGCGAGATCAAAGTTTAGGTGTTTGGGCATAATGCACAGAACCACGTTTGGAGAAAACCAAACACAGCATATCAGCACAAACATCCTATAACAGCTGTCAAGCGCGATGATTTGCGCTTGTTTTGCAGCCACGGGATCATTGAGTCAATCATGACTCCTCTGTATACCAAAGGGTCGAATGTGAGGCCATCTGTCTGACAGCTAAAGCTTAGGCCAAATTAGGTCACGCAACAGGACAGTGATCCCAAACACAGCAGCAAATCTACAACAGAATGGCTGAAAAAGAAAAGAAAGCAAAGTCCAGACCTCAACCTGGCAGAAATGCTTTGATGAGACCTTAAGAGAGCTGTGCATGAACCTTGCAGAGAAGAGTCAGTCACAATTCTTCCAATTGGAGAGATAAAGTCAACGAACAATAACTTTGTGTTATTGCTGCTGAATGCTACAAGCTATTAAATCATGTAATCTACTTTATTTTTTTCCACAGGCATGCATAAACTCCTATGAAACTCTGTTTTTCACACAACTGTATTTGTGTTAATGCATATGTGTGAGTTTGTTCTTCAACACCCAGTGCTGCCCTAACCATGTAAAAACTTCTTCTATTTCTAGAGCATCGGTGCATTGTCTGATAAAAGTGAAATGAATAAGCTGCAGTATAAACTTGAACTACATGTTGATATTAAAAAAAACAACAACATTGAAAGTATTTCTTATCAGCTAACAGCTTCAACGTGTCATTTAATCACTGACCAGTGAAACAAGACACCTCTAAAATACTGTACATGTGGTACCACAGCATGAGCCATTAAAGCGCCCACAAATCCTGGTTCCTACATTTCCCATAATGCAACCAGGTTGCATCTTACACTACGCTTTTTGTGTCAGGTAAAATGTTTTTGTCTTTTAACTACACAACTGTGCTTCATGACAACGATGCATCATAAAAGTGCAAGTTATAAACTCAAGTTAAGGCTCACTTGATGACATCACAGCGGCATCATTAGGGTGCATCATGTGGGTCACAGCTACTTTAAATGTTTACTACTAACTGATGATTTCTGTGGGAAACTTTTAGCCCTTCCTTCACTTTCTGCAGCCTTCTCGCGCTCAGGCTCCAATCTGAGCTTTATAATAAACTGTAGCTCAGTCTCTTACCTCCAGTGAGATAAATGAGCCTCTTGTACTGAGGCTTATTCTCTGTTGCTCCCCTGGCTGATCTGTTTAGTCTGTTACTGAAAGCCAGTGCTGCGCTTTCTGACCGCAGGACATCAAACGTATTCTGAGAAGCCGCCATGTGCTTAAAGATTCCTGAAATCTTAAATAAAACAATCGAACAGAAGCTGCCATTTATAGTCTTTCCTTTCCTCATGTTGGATACTTTTATTCTGAAGGGTCTCACTCGGGTAGTTACATTATAGTAATAAGTAGCTACATTTACTTTGAAGACTATACTCGGTGCCAATATTAAGTTTTGATAGGTTACTTTGAGTGGATAAGTTACACCAATTACTCCACATTTTTGACTTTTCAAAATAAGAGTTTGAACTCACAACCAAACACTACTTCCTTAAATATATTTACTTTTTTTTTTTTTAAACTAATCTTACTATAAATACAAAAACATAGCTTCCTTAAGTGGTGCAAATAAATAAATACATTGATAGTGGTATACATATTTTCTATGTATATTTTGCTTTTGCTCTCTGTTATGCCATCAACATGCCAGGCAATGCAAATGAATATTAGAGTGTGTGCCTAAATCTGGCACACACAGATTTCGACATATAATGAGTCCTTATGTTAATTAGTATCTCCTCCACTTATAACATAAACATAAAAATACATTTGCCTAACATGCACTAAAACTTTTGCTGCTCATCAGCTGTTTTTGTCCAAAATACTTAGGTAAAGTTATCAGTGCATGGCTTTTAATTGTCAATAAATACCTTTGATTCGTAGAGTTTCTATGAAATGATTTATATACTCCAACTACAACTTGATATATTCGTTAAGAGCCTTTAAAGTGGCCGGAAATGAGTGAAATTGATCATGTAAACAATGCGATTTGTCGCCCCCTGGCGACCACTATCGGTATGCATTTTCAGCAGGCATTTGCAAATATTTCTACCACAGTTAATCAGGATATTTTAATTAGAACGGACCATGCAGGGTTGGCCATAGTTATCATGTTAAAATCCAAGAAATCCCAGCCACAGTTTTCAGAGATTAGTTCCCCGCAACGGGTCAAATCATCTTTAGTTCCCGTGCAAAACTTCCCGCATTCATTTGAATCCTAATTTCACAATTCAGCCTGTATAATCCCCCCTCCATTCCTCCCCGTACCGGTTTTCCCGACGTTGCTCGCTCCCAGCACCACAATCTTCACCGTCTTGTTGGGCACGCAGTCCAGCAGGGGGTACTCCGGTATGGGGACCAGCAAAAAGTTGCCAGACCCGCTGCTGTTCATGGTTCCCAGTGCAGGGTCGCCAGTCAGCCGCATTTAGCTCCCCTCTGCCCTCAGCTCAGCCCCGCTCTCTCTAGATAAATAAAAAACAATTCCTGGACCCAGAGAGGGGGAAAATCACTTCAGTGCGCACATAATATCCCTGTAGAGAGGACACCGGACCTCCTGAGGTAGCCTGTGGATTATTCACGCTTCTAGCAGCTTTAAACGTGTTGTGAAATTACCATAGAAAAACTATTTTAACCGAAAAAATCTAAATTATCTTCCAAGTATCCCAGTTCCAGTTCAAAGTTTTCCTCCACTGCGTGGAAAGCTTCGTGGATCCCTTTCACTCACTTCACAAACAGGCATCCCTGCCCACTTTTGACGCTTGAATCAAATAAAAAAGAGAAAAGGATTCCGATCCGCAGCGATTCCAGATGCCTCTGACTGAGAGCAGAAAGAGGCAGAGAGGGAGGGATGTAGACTTTGAACCGTCCCCTATAATATTCCCGTGAGACCGGTCTAAATCGAGCTCCACTTCCCGGCCTGGAATCAGACATCCTGAAGCTTCTGGGAGCTGATAAACCCGTGATTAGTGAGTAACGAAGCTGCAAAACAAACATGCAGAGCAAGAAGAGGCCCTGCAAGCCAAATACTAATATTAATAATAATAATGTCTCCTTAGTTTATTCACAAGTTCTACTTTTGTGCTCTTATTGTGTTGGAAGACCATTTCTGTTTTAAACACGTGACCTTTCCAAGGAGGTTTTTTTTAACGTTTTTGATTTGCAAAGTTAGACAGATTCAGTTTTAGTACAAAGTTTTAATCGGCATTTGCTCCCTTTAAAATATGTTATGGATTCATTTATTCATTAGAATTTTAAGCCCTCTGCTGTTCACCAGTTTATCCTTCCATCTTGTTAGAGATTTTATTTTTGCCATTGTTTCACATATATGTTATCTTCATAGTTGAGTCCAAAATCAAAACCCACTAGCCACCAAGGTCTTACTAATAAACATATAACTGAGTGAAAACTTATCTAAGAACCCAAACAAAAATTAAAAATGTAAAAGTTTAGTAAAAGACACTTTATCAGCTGTAAAACGCATGTAAATACAGCAAGAAGTACGAAATTTATGTTTAAATTCATTTAATTTCGTTTCATACCCCTGTCGTCGATTTAAAAAAATACCGTTTAATACATTTTTGATTGTTAAGTTAAGATAGTCTCCATCACACTGAACACTCATTCAGTTTCACACAAGACTTTCAAAAGCTTTTAAAAATGTTCAAAACGTACTTTGCCCAATTTTACAATGGTTACACATGTTTGTTTATTTATTTTGTAATTTCAATATTTCTTTTTAAATCTTTGCGTAAATATACAATTCACATGATAATTGAAGATATTAAAAATGCAATAGCTAAGAAAAAAGCTTTTACGATTGTCTGTTTAAAATCAATAGAATACTTTTATTTATAGATTAAGACATAACTATGAGAAATAACTACTCAGGACCACAGAAATGTTATTTAATAATATTTTATATGTTTTTAACACATGTTTGTAATGTGTGTTTTATATGTAGGGTAACAGGGTTGAAAATAAGTGCTCGTATTAGATGCTAGTAGTGGAATGTATTGCAAGGCATTTTATTTCATTAAAAAAAAAAAAAAAAAAAAAAAACCCCCACCTTTTTTAAAAT
>VUQG01009579.1:4608-18135 GCA_015106755.1 Etia nguti | reverse complement strand
GAATAACATCTTATCTTTTCCTCGCCTGGTTTCCTGTCACTGTGTGCTCGTCCAGCAGAAATAAATGAAAGAAGCTTCATTTTCTTTTAAAATGCAGCAGACTCGTCTCGTGGACTCGAGTTATTTCGGAGCACGGGGGCAGGAAAAGGGCAGACAGACTAATGCTTTCCCAGCATCCTCCCGACCGATCGTCATGATTAACAAACCCGATCAGTGTCTGACAAAACAGCCACTTAAGAGTTTCCACTCGCGCTGTTTCTAACAGCCTTTCGTGCTGCCCCGACTTCACTTCAACTTTCATTTCCACCAGTTCAGGAAGTGCACCTCGTTTCAGAATCGTCAAAAACCAAAAAAAGAAAGCATGAGTTAATTTAAATGTGTGATTTCAGTGCACACTTAGACCGTCTCGCTCCGCACAGAGATGTTTGCCGTCGTCTTTGTTTGCCTTTCTGAGATCAGTGAGCTTGTTTTTGTTTACAGCCCCGTGCTGCTCGGAGGTCGTGCTTGTCTGTGACTTTACAAAGCGTTAGCAGCAGCATCATCATCATCATACCCCTCGCCTCGCTCTGTTTCTCCCCACTGGTGTAATTTAATCCTCAGTTTCTAGCAGGACTGCAGGGTTATATGTCAGTGTTATTCAGAAGTGTTTTTATTGCACTGTCACGTAAACACAGCCCTGTTGTCACATCCACGCTGTGCTACAAATCTATCAAAATGCACTTCACATAAATGCAGTGCTTCTCTCTTAAAAAATAAAAAAAATTCTACTGCAGCTTAAACACAAGACGAAATCAACAGGACAGTGCTTTCACTTTATGTTATGTTACTTTAAACTTCTTTGCAGACAAAGTGTTCATTCACCTGCTCCGAGTGCAAGTATAGAAGCAAAATGCACTGCTCAGGAAAAAACCTCAGCTCTCAACGGGGGGGGAAGTCATGTTGGATATCTATAGTATGATATGGACTGGGTAATGTGTGAGGAATGAAAGGATGCCATATCGGGAATGAAAATGATCAACCTACAGAAAACTGTGGGATGGTAGAGTCATGTAAGGACGTCAGGCTCTCAGGCCGCCCTCGTGACGTCTGTTTCTGATTGTTTGGTCAGAGACATTCACACCAGTGTCCTGCTGGAGGTCATTTTGTAGCTCTGGAAGTGCTCATTCTGTTGCAGCAAACCTGCCAGTGGCCGTCCTGGAGGAATTAGACTACCTGTGCAACCTCTGTAGGGTCCAGTTATGGCCTGATGATGATGGGGTTCAAATTTGATTAATTGTGCGGTCCTTATCGGTAGACTTTCAAACCAGAGAAGTGGGGACTCGACACTAATTTTTCAGTCACATTAGAGTTATAAAACAGGACTAAAGCCATCGTTGCAACAAGGAAAAATCGGTGGTTGCTCAGCGATTGAAAACGATTATAGCGACCAGAGGTGCGGAACACCCTCAGCTTCCAGGCCACCACTTTCAGTCGCAGAGCAGTTGCACAGCAGGTCTCCTGGTTTTAGGCAACTTGTCTCAAAACAGGCGCAGTCAGATTCAGGCTGACTGCAGTCACTCTCAGATCGATTGAGTTTGCAAATAAATGCTGTCTAACGGACAAACACAGCAGTCAGTCTGATTCAGTTGTGCCAGTGAGTGCAGCTCACATGTTTCTTTGCAGTAGTGGGTTTGACTTGACTAGTTTGCAGCTGGTTGTGTTGTGGTTATGCTGCCGTGAGCTTGTGTTATTTTTGTGGCTACATTGTCGTCCTGCAGAAGCTATGTCAGAATCGTAGAGGGATTTAAAAAAATGCTTTTTTAAAATTTCTGCTTTAAATCTCTGATTTTCTGATTGGACTCGTTTGCACTAGTTTGTTAACTGACAGTAAACTTTGAGCAGCTGTGACACAAACGGATTCAATCCAAAGGTCAACTCGACCCCGTTCAGTCACAAACTGATGGCATTAATAAAATAAGACTGCTAACTTGATGAATAAAAGTTGCTTTGACAGCCAGGGCCGTCCCAATCTGAAACAAATACTTAGGAGCAAACGAGACTGCTAACTCACTGCACACGTTGGGAATAATTGTGGTCGCGTGTCTGTGTCTTTGAGCCTAAAGTCCAGAGTTATCAGTGTCAAGAAGGCATCTTCTCTTTTTACCTGGCTAGATCACAATGGTAACTAATGCTGAACACATAAACCGGCCCGCAGTAGGTTATGTTCAAGTTATGCAACACTGAGTGCGATCTATCCCTCTGGATTGAAGGAATGTGTTGCACTCACAGTAGTCAGCTTTCACATTTTGGGTATCAGTAAAATTGCTTTTCAGCATGTTTTTAAACGGATACATATATGTCCAAGTGATTAATGAGGCTCGTCAGTGTGCAGAGGAAAATAAAATGCAAAAACCGAGGATGTGAAACGAGAAACACAGCTGCAGCAAACAGATGGCTGAAAGTCCGGCAGAGCAGAGAGAAAACAGAGCAGGAAAAACGGGAAACTTTGAGGAGGAAATTAGGACAAAGGAGGGTTTTAGTCATTTTTCATTAAAAGAAAAAAACTGACTGTATGTTGTTACACCTCCAACACAGAGGCCTTCCAAAATAATGCGAAAATGTTCAGGTATAAATAAAATAAAACAAGAAAAAGAATGAATGTTTTAATTCTTTTCTTGCAGGGCGCCAATGCCTCTGCCTTGGAAAAGGAGATTGGACCGGAACAGTTTCCCGTAAATGAACACTACTTTGGCTTGGTTAACGTAAGTATCTGCCGTTGTGCTGTACTCAGTAACAGTGGTGGCCGTTCACCTGTTTACCTGCTGCAGACTGCAGAGCACAGCCAACAGCTACTCATCATGTCGGTCTGTTTGAAGATTCACACCGGATGTTTAGTTGTCAGGCCGCTTATCTAGTACTGCTGCGCCTTATTTGGTGTAAACGAGCACAAAACATGCCCTCCTCTAAATCCCCTGGCCTTCTCTCTGTTCCTTTTTCTTTCTAGTTTGGAAACACCTGCTACTGCAACTCAGTGCTGCAGGCTCTGTATTTCTGTCGACCGTTCAGGGAGAAGGTGCTGGCGTACAAGGTAAGTAATGAGAGATGAACTGTAGAGATAAAACCTGGTGCCCTGACAGAATGCAAACACAGCTAAATGCCATATTGATTTGAAAGACTGGGTATTGTATTAGAGGGTTACATGTTTAGGTTTTCATGAAAACCTGATGTTTGACTTGAGCCAAATCTGGTGCTTGGTTTGTGGTGCAGTGGTTCTCATAGGTTTTTAACTTGTATACCAATAAAGCCATTTGATAGCCTCAAGTGGCCATTTTTTTTAGCACCACTTCCTGTTTGAATGTGTTAATCTGAGCTTATTCTAACTCATTTTTATTTGGATCTGGATTACTAAAAAGCCTTCCTTTACAAATATTGACATAGTTCCTGCAGGATGGCAATCGAACTGCGAAATTACACCGGGGCTCCACAGCCTTGATTTTATGTAGCAGCATAACATGAATTCAAACATTTGAGTTGAGTCCTCTATTGCAAAAAGATGTGATGCAAGCAAGTTGTCCTCATCAGTGCAGACTGAGTCAGATAAATTGGACTATGTTGGCAGTTTATCCCATGAGAGTCTCCTGGGCTTGTCCACAGGTTGCAAGTGTTGTGCACTCCACCTCTGGGCAACCAACTACTAAAGTTAATTGAAATCACAGAGCAACCTAGTTGCAAGGAAGTTGCCATCCTCCTTTGACTCTGTTGTGATGGAGCCATAAGATTGGCTGTTGTTTATTTGCAAATGTTGACTTATTATCTGAACTTCTAAGTATTTGTTTAGTTTGTTTAGCTGGCAGCCATAATTTTAGCTGACGCTCGCTAAAAGGACTGACTGGCTTGAAGGATTTGGGAATGTGTGGCTGTGTACTGTATACAAAATGATATTTACAGTGTTTTTATATTTTCACTGAATATTTGCAGGTTTTATAAGAAGAAGCCTGCCTTCTTACGTTAAGATTTAGATTAATTGATGATTCATTGTGGGTTCGAAGTATCTGTTGACCTACCTGTAACCCTGTCATTGCTCATTATTTTCCTTTCTATAGTTCACGTAGCATCAAGTATCAAGGTTCAGCCTAGTATAGCACGATAAGATAGTGCTAAACTATCTCTGAGTTGCTGAGGCCTTTACGGAGTAACGTTGACTATCTCTGCCCTCTTCTTTTTCTCTCCAGGTGCAGCCTCGCCGTAAAGAGTCTCTCCTCACCTGCTTGGCTGACCTGTTCAACAGCATCGCCACACAGAAGAAGAAAGTCGGCGTTATCCCGCCCAAGAAATTCATCTCACGGCTGAGAAAGGAAAATGGTAAGTGAATCAGCATGATGCGGAAGTTTGTTGTTTTTCCTTTTTTTCAGAAGGGAATATTCATCGAGGTCAAGCTCTGCCAGATTGTGCAGCTGCTGTTTGTGTATGAAATGAGAAAAAAGTAGAAGTAAAATCTGAGACTTTCCTCCGTCAGTCGCTTGTTTTAACCCCACTTCCTCTCACTATTGACGAGCACAGCTGAGGCTGGCGGGGGAGAAAGGGGATGAGGCAGATGGAGTGGGGAAAGGAAAAGAATGAGAGGAAGGGGAGGGTTATCGCAGCTGAAGAAATATAATTGTCAGCCAGATCCTGAAGGGGAAAGCAGATGTAGAAGAAGACGACAGGCTCCTAATTGGCTATATTTCTCATTGCCAGCATGCTGATTGCTCTTTATTCTTTTTTTCTCTTTTCTTCTCACGTCCGTTATTTCGTATATTCCTCTTTCCACTTCTGTATTCTCACGCCTCTATATATCTTTATGTTTTCTATTTATGTTTTGTTCTGCTTGCTATTTTTATTTTCTTCCTCTCAGAGCTGTTTGACAACTACATGCAGCAGGACGCCCACGAGTTCCTCAACTACCTTCTCAACACCATCGCTGACCTTCTCCAGGAGGAGAAGAGCCAGGAGCGGCAGCAGAACGGAAAACTGGTGCAGAATGGAGGTGGAGGAGTGGGCGGAGGAGGAGGGGGAGTAGGAGGAGGAGGTAGCGAGGGAGGAGGTGGAGAAGGGGAAGGAGGGAAGGAGACGCAGCAGACCTGGGTGCACGAGATCTTCCAAGGAACGCTGACCAACGAGACGCGCTGCCTCAACTGTGAAGCTGTGAGTGGCTCGGGTACTCGGGGTTTGAACCGCAGACGAGTATGAGAAGATGGGCGTGGCTTTAAATCTGCATTCTTTTTAATGGTCACTAGGGGGCCACTCCTCGTGTTCCAAAAAGGCTGTCAGTTTGAATAAAGTCTATGGAAGAACGGCCCTCTCATCCATTGCTATAGTATAGTTATGTTTTTGCACCCTACGTGCACCTTTCCAGAAAGTCCAGACTGTTCCCTGATTGTTCCCTTGTCAAACACAGAGTGTGTATTTTGGAGTGTTGGTGAAGGCCCATGTCTTGTGTAGCTGCATTTTTCTGTGACTGCCTCCAGCTGTCGGTAGCACCGAAATCAGTCTCAGCAAATCTTCTTATTAATTGTCCAAGTTCAAAGTCAGGCTTTCTTTGAGTTATCTGGTTCTCTAAAACCTAAAACCCCAGTCAGAGATGATGATGGTGTGAAGTAGTATGACGATGGGGGTTATCAAATTTCTGTGTTAAAGCAGGGCTTCCTGCACACTCACGTAAAAAGTGACCCTTCACGGGTTATATGACTCTTCTTCTGCACAAAATGATCCCTCCGAGTGTCACCTCCTCCAGTCACAGACATGATCAAATGATGATAAAATGGTGTAAAAGCTCTAAAGACCACAAAAGTATAACAGAAGAATGCAACAGCATTGCAAATGAGATTAGCACACAGAGGGGCAAAATAAACATTTGAAGTAAAATATTTTATCAGCGAGCACGCTCTCAGTGCTGCTGTTTATTTCTGACAACTGCAAACTGGCAGTGCACAGGTTGTGGTTCATTCAGTGGTTTCAGTGAGGTACAGCTTGACAACTTGCCCATATTAAATAGAATCAATATCACACTTAGAATATGGTGTAAATAAACGAATCAGTGTAAACGTCGCGCTTCCAGATGATTTTAACCCAAAAGTCTGAACCTGCGTTCAGTCTACGTTGCCGCGGTGAAGAGCCTCTTTTGTGACACAGAAAACTCTGACTTTAACCTCTCAGTTAGCCATTAATCTGGCTTCATAGTACAGCCTTCAAGCCTCGACTGCAAGTCCGGAGTCTGTGTGTAAAACACTGAGTACTTATTTTAATCTTAATTTTCCACAGTGCTCCTGTAACTGATCAGCTCATTACTGCCGTTGTCATAACGACACACCATGTGACCTTATGCGTTCACCTTTTGTTTTTGTTTCAGGTGAGCAGCAAAGACGAGGACTTCCTGGATCTGTCTGTGGACGTGGAGCAGAACACGTCGATCACGCACTGTCTCAGGTACGCCGGGTTTATTATCGATCAAAATAAAATGAAATAAAACAACGATTAAATGATCCCAGCTGATCTTGGTGGTGGCGTTTGTTTCTGCTCATCAGGGGCTTCAGTAACACGGAGACGTTATGCAGTGAATACAAGTATTACTGTGAGCAGTGTCGCAGCAAACAGGAAGCCCAGAAAAGGTGAGTGACATCATCATCACGCCACTTTTCTGATTTTTTTTCATCACCTTTTGTTTTTGCTGCCCTAAACCAGTTCTGTTAGCTGACCTTCAGAGGGCACACAGAGCTCTTACCAGGCAACTCTTTAACAAAGGCTTTTTTCCCCCCTGATTGTTAAATGCATATATTACTGCTGTAGGATCTGCTGGTCTTAGCAGGTTTTCAGATGGTGCTGAGAAGCTACTGTAAACAATCCAGTATGAAAAGGTCTCTGACGGCCCCTAAATTAAAAACAAGTGCCAAAAATGTGTTTCTTCACTTTATTGTGAAGTAAATGAACATTGATGGCATTTCTGATGATGCAGGACAAAAATACTGAACGTTTTGTCAGTGATTGCTGCTCGCAGGCAGCATAGCCTAAGGGCATTGTACATCCTTTTTCAATGAGCTGCTGCCATACACGACATGCTGTCCACGTCGAAGTCTGAAATTGTTGCCACCAGGTGCCAGCAGCAGCATTACAGTAAACTATTAGTGGCACAGCATTATTTCCAGTGACAAAAGCATAATTTTTAACCAGCTGCTTTTCCACCGTATAACCGCGTCAGCTATTTCCATCCACCGTTTGCGCTTCATGTCATGTGGAGCGCAGCTAGCGAGCGTTTCAGCGATGCACTCAAAGATGGTGTGTTTGTGGGCTTGTGTCGCGGTCATGCAAAAAACCCTACTTGCATTTTTTTTTTTTGCAGATTATGAGTCTGACAGGCACTATGGTCACTGCTAGCAGTCATTATGCAGTTCAGTGTGTCCTGAGTGTGTGCGTTAAGCAGTTTTGAATGTTTTTGGTTAAATATCCAAGACTTCGCTGTAATTCTTTTTGTTTTTTGTCTTCTGTTTTTGTACAAAAAGGGGCGACTAAAGTACATAAAGCATTTTGTTGACATGGGAAAACTCTCGCTGAGCTGGTCGACTCTGACAGAAAATCATAATTGCAGCTTTTGAAGCGCCACGCATTTGTTGAACTTTTAAGAAAAGCTACGTTTGTCACTCATTACTAGATTTTTATTTTTTTTTCTCCATCTTGGCTAAGCTCTGAAATAAACCCAGCACAGCCTGAAGGGGAGAGTTTGAGGTTTTAACCCTGAAAACCTGAAAACCTGAGCCGTTACATTTATTATTATTTTTTTAAACTGGAGTGTTTATTAAACCTTCTGATGAAATTTTTTTTTTTTTTAAATTAAATTTTAATTAGTTATAGATTCTTAGATGAAGCTTCAGCTACTTGACTACTGGCTATTGTGATCTGTCATCTAAACCAGTGTTTCACCAGTGGTGGTAGAAGCACCTTTAGGTATAATCAGGAGCTCTTGGGGGGGGCGTGCTTGAGGTTTTATTACATGTAAAATTGAAACATATCAGCCAGTCATAAGTCTTTAAATAAATAAACTGTAATTTGTTCAATAAAAATCTAAGATGAGTCACTTTCTTGTTTTTAGTCCTTCAGAGTTCTATCGGTCTATCATCGCTGAAGCATGAGCTCGTGCATTTTATCAGCTGACTCAGTTCAGAGCAGCTGCCGTGTCACTGCACGATGACCAAATGCTGGTTTTCCATGAATACTGATGTTTGAGTTTTGATATTCCAGCGCTGACGGTGCAGGGCTGTAGTGCTTTGCAGAAACAGATTAAAACACTGTGTGTGTGTGTGTGTGTGTGTGTGTGTGTGCAACGCGCTGTAGGAGTGGTTATCACAGCCTGTAACTGTCACACAGCTGTAAGTGCAGTACAACCACTTGAAAGTTTCTCTAAGCGGACAAATTTGTTCCATTAGACGGTACCCCTGAAACCACATCTGATGTTGCTATAGCAACCATTGCCTTCCTGTTACGTTCTGAGAAGTTCGTCATGGGTGTCAGTCTAATGCGATGTCTATTATTAAGTGTTGAACATTAGCTGGACGTCCCTCTGTCAGTGTTGCCCGTGGATATGAGTTTTTTTCTTCTCTGCTCGCGATGGCGTCCCTCACACAGCGCCTCTGCTGCCACATGTTTTTGTTTTTTTTGTTTTGTGTTTTTTTTAAAAATACGTACCAGCAAATCTTTTTGAGAGCCCGCTAAGTGCACCAAGCACCATCCATTAGCTTGAAAGGCCCATGCCGACACCAGCGTCTGCAGCGTGCATTAATGCGGAGCAGCACAAACCTAAAAGGTTCTCCCAAATTAGGAGGAGAAACACAAAACGTGCTCCTTGTTCCTTGCAGGAGGTCAGTGGACCAGCGTGGAAAGCTTTCAGCCTCTCGGGTTTTTGTCGGGGAAAGATCGATCATACTGTGCGCCTTTTTGTGTTTCTTTTTTTCCTCCAAACAGTCAATCTTCAAAGATAAAAATTTATCTGCTGTGAAATTTTTATTTTTTTAAAATCAGTATTTCTCTCATCTCTCTCTCAGGATGAGGGTAAAGAAGCTACCCATGATCCTCGCCCTCCACCTAAAGCGCTTTAAATACATGGACCAGCTGCACCGCTACACCAAACTGTCCTATCGCGTCGTCTTCCCCCTGGAGCTCCGCCTCTTCAACACGTCCGGGGACGCAACCAACCCAGATCGTTTGTACGATCTGGTGGCTGTCGTCGTGCACTGTGGCAGGTAGGGTTTAATTTATTTCATTTTAATTTTTTGTTTAGAACTTGATGTGAAAGTTTGCAGCTGCGTAAGTGGAAGAGATGCAGTAGAGCACAGTCCGAGGAGCAGACATTGTTCATGTTATATGTGAGTAACTTGCTAAATGATTATAAAACCAGTTATCAGAGTTTTGTGTGTTTTTTATATTGCATATAATGGCACCCCTCCGCCAACCTAACCCCATGGGGTCAAGCGTATGATTGTGCCGTTGTATCTCACCTTAAAAAACAGTTTACCTTGCCTAGTTTGGTCTTATTATTTAAACGATTAAACGACAGAAAACAAGTCAAGTCAAGTTGAGCCGAGCCGAGTAGTGGAAAAAGGCTAAAATTGTTTGTGGCACTCCAAAAAATAGTTCCTGTCCACCCGCAAACAGAGGGCCACATCACAGGCCTGATCATGTTTTTGGTTTTGTTTTTTTATTTGCTTGCAAGAACTTTCTGCTTGCGAGCGCCTTCCTTTGAAAATTCATTTTTTTTACCGTTTCTTCCTGCACCAAATGTGATGACAGTATTCAGGAAAAAAGCATTCTGTTAAATTATTTATAAGTCTGGTTTTATTCGGCCTATCAACATGATTTAACTGGTATGTAGTTTGTAGTCTGCACTTTTGACACGAGTTGAAACAGAGACTCTGCGAGGCTGATTTTGCTGCTGCATCATCTTAAATTGGTCATGGTCAACAAAAACCAATATCAAAGTAGAAGTTGAACCCACCAAAGACACGTGGTAAACACAGAGAGAAGGAAAGTGACGCTAAAGATGACGGCGGACGACTAAGCCCAAAAATGTTAACACAATCACATAAAGACAAGTAAAAAAGACAACATAACCGATTAGAGGGTGTTAATTTGAGGCGTCTGTTCAGTTTTGGGGGTTTTTTTTGCTCCAACAAACTGCTGACATTTCAGTTTCCAGATCTTTCTTATAATGTGAACTCTCCTTATGAACCCGATGGAAGTAAGGCTTCATTTCAGTTTTGTTACCTTTCTTTAGCCGTCCTTTCTCATCATTTGTGAGGTTGTGTCCATTGAATAATGTGATTGTGCTTTTGGTTAAATTTAAATGTAAATTTTTTATCCCCCGTTTCTCGCTGTTTTCTCAGTCTTTCAGTGGCGCAGACGATATACAGATGGTATAAAAGATGGATGTTTAAACATTATTTTCTATTGTAGTTGAAACTCTCTGAAAACTGCTCTCAGCCCTGACCTCACCTACGGGTTCATGGACTCAGTCATCTTCAGGTCATACTGGATAAAATATGAAGGTTACTTTTTGATAATTTTGGTCATTTTGAATTTAAGAAAAATAGGATTATCAGCCAGGAGCGTGCAGTTTTATCACGCCAAATTTCAAAAGACCAAGTGGGCGACCGTGGAAACGCTCATCTCAAGGCTTCAAAATGCGACTTCAAACACTGATGGGAGTCATTACGGTAGCCGTGGTGTGGTCAATCATGTCAAATGCACTTGGTAGTATTACATGTCAGATGTTAAAATGTAAAACATTTATAATTTGTACTACCCACATCAGCTTTATCGACTGTATGTACCTGATTTAAAGTGTTGAGGCTTGGGTTTTCTGTTAACAGCAAAATTCAATTAACGCATCACCTCCAGGGGGCAGCATATCACCAGTGGATCAGTAGATGTTTTCACACAACATGCTGCTGTTTAATTTTAGATATTCTTTTTCTCAAGAAGCTTTGCCTTATGCAAGCTGCCACTGTGCAGAAAAATCAGCCCCTAATGAGTTACCTGGTTAAATAAAGGTTATGTGACTCACTGCGCCATCTTGTGGTTCAAATTGGGTTTGCCCCAAAGTACAGCCTAGTTGATCTTCAGTTGATATCTTTGCAACACAATACACAGATATTTTGGTGTAGAGTCACAGCTGCTGTTTACTCACATTTTTATGATAGTTTTAATTGACTTTGGAGTTTTTTAACAGGTTTAAATTTTACAGAAAGTTCTTTAAAACCTTCAATTATGCACTAAATACAAGGATAGGGAAAATATGTGTTCGGTTAAAATGAAACATCTGGTTTTCAGTAATTTGTCTCTTGATTCTGTTTCAGAGGACATAGAGGGGACATTCCTAAAGCGTTTAGTTTTTAATTAGAAAAAAAAAACGTTGCTGATTAAATCATTCATTAGATATTTATTGGATAAAAATATAAACGGAAAATAAGTCCACGTGTCCCCGTAAACACGGCACTGCTGTGGTTTGCCTCGGGCCGCTCAGAGAAGGGTTGTTTGAATCAGTTTCGCATTGGCTCGCTAAGTCCGGTCGGCCGATGAGCTGACGTCAGCTGATGTGTAAGCGAGCATGTGCGAGTCATTAGTCACTCGACTGTGTTCCTCCTGCAGATGAGTTTGACGTAATCTAACACCGAAGCTTTCCTCAGTAGGACAGACGTCATGGATAAAGACAAAGACTGCCTCATGCTGTGCTGCATGTGGACGTGAACATCTTTCTAACAGCAGCGTCAGTTCATCACCAATGTTTTGGTCCCTTTTGCAACAACAAAGAACGGCAAAACATTTTTCACAATAAATCATTTTTCTTCCAGTTCTTTTTAATCCACCTCTGACTGACTTTGTGAAGAAAAATAAGAATTTCTTTAAAATTTATAGTATTTATAGGATCATATAGGAGTTTATGTAGGAGTAGATAATAGATAATTTCTAATTAGAGACCTCATTCTCTTGACAATACTTAGTCAAGAGGTAATACTATAGTTTTAAATAGCTCTAAAGATCTTTATTGTCACTTTGACCTTCAGATCAATCTGTTGACCTCGAAGGAGAGGTCAGAGGTCAAATGTGACATTTTTTTTATGTTGACATTAAACAGCCCACTTACAAGAATCACAGTTTCTAAGTTATCAGGCTTTTTGTCAGTTTTCCACCAATAAATTATTAAGTTGACCTTGAAGACTTTTTTTGATGTAAGCTGAATTGTAATGGATTGTTAACGTGACCCCGCTCGACACCCCCACAAAGTTTTATCAGAATTCATTCAAAACTTTTCCAGCTATCGTGTTTAACACAGAATGACCCACAAACACTACCAAAATCAAAACCGCCTCGGCAGTAAGGATGATGAGAATCATCATGACTCTGCTGTATTATTTCTTAATGCATCTCTGTGTCTGTGCCCTGCAGCGGTCCAAACCGCGGACACTACATCACCATCGTCAAGAGCCACGGCTTCTGGCTGCTGTTTGACGACGACATCGTAGAGGTGAGAAGCGATCTTTTGCATTTTACAGGAAATCAGACGTCTATAACTAGTTTGCTCTGTTTTGTGCTATTACAGTGGTAGATGCTCACATTAATCATAGCCAATAAAACTACGGAGCTGGAAATGATCATAATGAGTCTAACAGACCCCATTAAAAAGACCAAATCAGTTTAAAGGTGGTAATACAAGTGTGAACTGTTTAAATTGAGCATCAGCGTTTCAGCTCACATCAGACTGAGCACCGACTGAAAGATTAAAATTCCCATCTCCACATAAGCTTCCCATCTAATCCAAAACCAGACAGGAATTCCAGACTCACAGTCGATCCTGGCTCTCCCGAATGTTTTGTCTGGACTTCCTGCAGCGGGCCGACCTGCATACCTGAGCCCGACGAGGAGCTGAAATTGGGTTTAGCGGTGGGGATAAATGATGGCGGGTGGATAAAAGTGTCCATTAAGGAATAAAGATGAGATGAGAGCATACCTGCTTTTTATTGGACATTTATCTTTCTCCTTTCTCGCTCATGGTCACACTGTACCGTCTCTTAATTGAATCATTACTCATCTCAGTTGTAGTATTATAAACTGGGATGACCTGGACATTTTTTTTTTTACATTACAAATATGAGAGACTGCTTCTCTGTCTGCTCCAGCCCTCATTCCTCCTGTAATTCTTACCATCTCTGAGCAGGTGGTGCTGGCATAGAGGCTGAACATGTTTTTTGTTATTTTGAACTTCTACACAGCAGCTAATGATTTCACTTTTTTTTTTTCTTTCTTTTTTTTTCCCCCCTCCGATGGGTTTGGTTGTCATGAAATTGCCGTTCTGCTGATTACCCGTGAGCTTCTGCTGCAAAACCATCTGCTTTCCTCTCTGATGTGGCGACAGCGGAGGGAAAACATGGCTGTCTACATAGTAACAACAGTCTGACATCCTTGGAGCTTGTGGGATAGTGCTCAGCCCCCGTTAAACGGTTTCCCAGCTCCATTCAGCACGCT
>VUQG01009577.1:43667-60952 GCA_015106755.1 Etia nguti | reverse complement strand
GAACCAAAACGGCTACCACAGCATTCTGCAGCGCCATGCAATACCCTCTGGTATGCTCCTAGTTGGTCAGGGGTTCATCCTACAGCAAGATAATAACCCAAAAGAAAAGTCCAAGCTTTGCCAGAACTACCTCAGGAAAAAAAAATAAGATGGTAAGCTTGAAAACATGGAGTGGCCAGCACAGTCTCCAGACTGAAACCCCATAGAGCTGGTTTGGGATGAACTGGAAAGAAGAGTGAAAGCAAAGCAACCTACAAGTGCCACACATTTATGGGAACTTCTGCAACAGATATGGGAAGAACTTTTTGAAGAATATTTGATTTCTATTGCAGAAAGAATCCCATGGGTGTGTTCAGCTGTTATATCTGCCAAAGCTGGCTACTTTGATGAGTCAAAACTTTAGAATACAATTTGGTCTATAAATTGATTCCATGATTTCTCTTTTAACTCCAACTGCTTATTTGTACTATGCTTTCATTTCAGAGTGCAATTAGACATTAAACAGCACAATTTTCAATAAAAAAATTGAAAAATTGGGGTGTTCTAAAACGTTTGACTGGTAGTGTATATATAAATATATATTTAAAAGTGGCTAGTTTTGCGGTGACTCACTTGCAGGTACAAAGTGATGGTGAGGAAAACTAGTGTCACAGACATTCCTGCGTAGCCTCTGAAGAGCAGGACTTCTTTTCCTGTTTTGTTAATAATCATGAACTGCAACACGAGAACAGATTTAACCTGCTGCCATAAATGTTTTGCAATAATGGCACAGAATTAAACAGCCACTTGGGGGAGCTACAATTACACATGAAAACAGCTGCCAAGAGGCATTCACATTACTAGTGAGACCTCAAGACGTTTTTGTTTTTTTTCCTTAGATGATTTGATACATCAGCAAGAAGTAAATAAAACAAACATTAATGATAGAGTGTTTACAGGATATTAAACATAAACTTTCCCTAAAACTGGCTTGTGCTAAGTGACTAACATTTCAACAGAAGCCTGAACAAAGAAATAAGGTAGACAATTATATTCAGTCCATATCAGGTGTACAATTTATAATTGGTTGATTAGCAGTTTAAATATATTGGATGATGAGTCAAAGGACACAAGTTGCCCTTGTTAGTTTGTGTCCACTCTTGCTCTACCTGCTGAAATGTTAGTCTGTTTGCACAAGTAAACACCTTCGAATCAGTCATTGTGCTGCACTACTTTTTGTCCTTTAAAGTTTTTCATCCTTGAGCTGAGCCCATGTTTTATTGGATATAAAACATGATTGGATATCAGTGAAACAGTACTTACACAGGATACAGCAGTGGAAAATTCACAGAGCCCTGTCCCCAAGGCAGCGTATCGTAACTTTTGTTCTGGGATTCCCGCCGCACGAAACACATCAAAAGAATAAAAGTACACCTGTAGAGAAGTTAAACATACACAGATAAGAAACTGTGTAATGTTTCTATTCATTTTACAGAAACTGGCAAGTTTTACTGCTGAATATTTCACTGTTATTGTTAGTTATGTATTTATTACATTTTATTATATTTAGCCATTACAGGATTTTTTTTAAGAACATAATCTAAAAAAAGAAATGACAGAGACTGGTGAAAGAAAGAGTCCTGTGTTTCTAGCATATAACTCACAGCATTGATGCCACAGAGCTGCACTGAGGCGAAAGTTACAGAGATGGTGATCAGCTGCCAGCGGACCGTTTTGTTCTGAATCAGCTCCAACACTGAGTAGCTGCGGACACTCTGCAGGGCAGCTTTCTCCTCCAGCATCTCCTCGATCTCTCTGCTGTAGTCCTTATTGCCCCAAAGCTGCTTTAAAGCTAAGGTGGCATGAGAAAACATGAGATTTAGATGGTAAGTTAACAGTGACTGAGTAAAAAAAAATTCCCCTAAGGCTAAAAATGTTTGTGCACACCTTTTTCACAGGCCCGTTGGTCTCCTCTGTCCAACAACAGGAAGCTGGGAGATTCTGGCAGGAAGAACAGGGTGAGGAGTTGAAACAACCCAGTGAAACCGATGAAACCAAGCAACCAGGGCCACAGCTTCTCTGTACCAAGTAGCTCACTGCAAGTATAACATCAATAGTCAGGTTATCACAGGTTAATATCTAAAATAGTTTATTTAATTTAATATCTAAATGATTTTCAAATTTCATATTTTGTTCAAAATAGAAAAGATGTGTTGTTTAAAATTAGACTTTCACTATTTCATGGAAAATATTAGCTCATTTTGAATTTCATGGCACAAGACAGCTCAAAAAAGCTGGGAAGGTGCAACGAAAGGCTGGAAAAGTAAGTTTTACTAAGGAGTTGAAGGAACATTTTTCCTCTAATTAGGTTAACAGGTCAAAAGAACATCTTAGAGAGAAATGGGCAGATGAAATTTACCAATCCACAAAAAAAAAAGTCTACAAATTTTTGAATATGTCCCACAATGTAATACCACATGATCTACAAGACATAATATTATCATAAAATTCAGAGAATCTGAAGAAATCTCTGTGCGCAAGGGACAGTATTTGATCTGCAGGCCCTCGGGCAACACTGCACTAAAAATAGGAAGGATTCTGAAATGGAAATCTCTATATGGACTTCCAGAAATGATTGTCTGAGAACACAGTTCACCATGCCATTCATGTTAAATTTCTATCATGCAAAGAAGAAGCCATATGGGAACATGACCCAGAAACACCACCATGTTCTCTGGGCAAAGCTCATTTCAAATGAGGAAAAGTGGACTTTGGTCAGACGAATCAAAATTAAGAATTATTTTTGTTAAACATTTACATTTTTTGGTTAATAGCCTGTAAAATGTATTTAAGGAAAGAATTCTTATAAGCAAAGTACAGTAAATTTTTTATGTCTCATACAGTTATTTTTCTTTATTGAGTGCAAACACTTGTGCATATGCACTAATCTTATCAGTTGTAGTGTCATTTAGTCATCTGAGGTGATTATATAAATAATAGCGCTACCCTTTTTTAAATTAAGAATCTGTGTTGTCCATGAAAATAGGTACATTGTAAAATTACAGTTTAATGCTCACTGTAAAAAATTACAGAATTTTCTTTTTCATTGCTGGAAAATCAAGATACTGTAAATGAACAGTCACATTCCTTACAGAGTACAGAAGGTCCTTTGTAGTCTATCCATGTGTGGGCAGTCAGTTAAGCCTACCACACCACCTGACGCTTACTCCACACAAAAGAAACTTTGCAACAGGACCCTTTGCAGTCCTGTTGGATTGGCTGCAGTGGCTCAGTCAAAATCAAGACCTCAGCTTGATTGAAATGCTGTGGTGAGATCTTAAGAAAGCTAAATGAATGTCCAAAGCAGTGCTGTGAAGAAGAGTGAGCCAAATTTTCTCCACAATGAGAGAATGATGAAGTTATACAGAAAAAGATTACTTCGGGTTATTTCTGATGAAGGTGTTAGAATCATGAGATGTACTTAGTTTTTCACAGGACTGTGAGATACTTGCTTTTTCACATGTAGGCTACCTCACCTGATCCCCAGCAGCTGACCAGAGAACTTCCCCAAAGACATGAAGGAACCAATGGACATGCCAACAATCCCTTTCAGCTTCCGAGGAGTGATTTCCATGAGGTACATTGGATAAACTGCAAGACTGACTCCTAAAGTAAAAGGAAAAATCAACAACACCCACATACACAATCTGACCAGATTCAATCAGGTGACAAGAGAGTTTGGACAGCCGGGAAACTAGTTCCAATGAGTTTGCTCAAAAGGTTACCTGAATTAATCCCAAAGAAAAATCGTCCTGCCATGATCATCTCAAAAGACATGGCTGTTTTACTCAAGAGCATCAACACACCTCCAAGTATAGCCACAAAAGTGTTTAACAAAAGGCATTGCTTTCTATGGGACAGGAAAACAGAGACTTAGAGCCTGAGGCCAACGCAGAACATCTATTTTGCTAGCTAAACAGAATATGGAATTTTTATGCTCATGTACACCAACCTGCCGAATTTTGACGCCAGTGAACCAGCTGCTAGTGTCCCCAGTAAACCCCCAACGCAGAAAATGGACACTGTGAAGGACCAGATGAGCGAGAGCTGCCATTGCTCCAGGGAGAGACCGTATCTGTCCACGCATGTTTGGTTCACCAGCTCCTTTATAAACTACAACAAGGTGAACAGACTTGTCTATGCATGTTGAAAATACAGCTTAAAGTTGTTTGTATTTAAATTTATTCCATTCACCAAGTATCTCACTTACAACAGAGGGGGAGGTCATCGCAGACACGCTGTATCCATAATGAAATGTCCCACCGATACCACACACAAAAATTGCAGCAAATACAACAGGATAAGCTACCTGTAAAAATGTAAAAAAAAACAAAAAACAAACAAACAAAAAAAAACATTAACCAAGTGTTTTTATGGCAAATGTAGGTACATTTTGTTTAACGTCGATCATGCTAAATAATCAAATTTTACTTTTTCAGTACCACATTTCCCCAAACTTACATCTGTCAGTCTGTATGTTCAATTATTTTTATGGATTGTGTCAATTCTGCATATACAGCAGTCATTTAAATATCAAATTTTGTTTATTTTTTTTCCTTTCATTTATATGCTTGAGCTAGCAATTCAAAAGTCAAGAAACATTAATGTAGACATAAAAATAGTTTTAACTGTTACCTACCAGGAGTCCTAAGTGCTGTATCATTGCTGTAGGTCTGTCGCTTTCGGGTGAGAAGCCTTTTCAGATCATTCACATGAATGCAGCACACATTTAACTGAGCACTGGAATGATTAACTTTTTTCTGGGCCAAAGAATAAAGGTGTTAGAGGACAACAACAACTTAAAAAGTTACATGTCTGATGTGGAATAAGCTAAGTGGGCGTGACTTTTGTTTGCTTAAGTATTCTGCCCAATGATCATGAAAGACCCTTAACAGGCTGGTCTAAAGAAAAGTTATTTATTGTCCTGCAATCTGTTTAACAGTCTGAAAAAGTTACACCGAGAGAGACAAAGATGTGATTATGAAGTTAAGCCAAAACCTTTAACCTCTTTTTATTTGGCTCAAAGCTTAATGGAGAATTGCATCACAAAACTCAATAGGAAAATCATCTCATGGAACTTTTAAGGGACACAAATGTCACAGAGGACAGAGCCATAACTCTCAAAAGAAAAGTTACAATTGGAAAATGTATTAGCTATCCAGATCCAAACCTCAGTGTCAGTCGTCAGTAAACATTAAGCTACAACCAACATCAAAACTTCCTTAACGTTTGCACATACCTCATTCAGTTATAAGGTGAACAGGAGAAACTGGATGTTGCTGGACGATTCTTCTTCAGCAAAGAAAGAAACACGTTGGTTTTGCACTTTTGTACATATAAAATTAAAGAAATATCATGTGGAAGGTTTTTTTACTCTGAATCCTTTGTTAACTCAGCCTCTCTCCTTTAGGCTCTGTTATGAAAAGTTCTGAAACTTTAAGCCGGGTTTATTTAAACATGCTCTGCAGTCTCCCACTAGGGACTTGCTCCCCATCAACTTCAGAGTCTACTTTCAGATTCAGGTTTGGACTTTTCTGGGTTCTGTTTTATTGTTTTCAGACCAGATCAGATGAGTACAGAGGTTTTAGTTTTGCTTGGCACAGTGTGGTTACACAGTGTGAATACCAAAATGGTCAGCACTGATATGTGAAGTCTGTGCTTGTGTTGTTAGAAAGTGAGGGAGGAGAGCTGTTTATTTTATCTGGCAGGGTTTGGCCTGGGATGTTATGAGAGAGAGAAAGATGCCACTGAAAGAAAATCGAACTGAAATCTGTGCTAAAACAGTAAATACAAGGGTGGAAGTACAAGTTAAAATGGGAAAGCTTGTTAAACCTTAATTTGAAGCAAAGTCAGCGGGTTTTAAACAGCATTTATCAGATTGAACTGGTGATTGTACAAATGTACTTTTTATGTCTCCATGAAAATTTTAATTAAGGCTCATTTAGATAATGCTTTAAAAATAACTGCTCAAATAAATGTCCAGAGTGGTTTTGAGTGGGTGCAAAGCGGTGAGACTCTTCTCTTCTATTTTTGAAGAACTTCGGATTAAATTGTGTCAACAACTACCAGATATCCAGAAGACAAACCCTAATAACCCTGGTGAACCCTGGCCCTTTTATTTAGCATCACCAGCAGGACAAATGTTCACTTAATGGTAATGATAACAATAATAATATTATTAATACATATTCTATATATAGAGAGCCAAAGTGTCCCTGCACAGAGATGGAGGCAAAACTCATTCTGTTTTAAGCGGTCTCTTGTGAGCCCTCCAGTTTAATAGAAGTGCGAAATGAATCAGTGAAGAGCTCCTTTAATGAAGTCAGCCTGAGAAGCTGCTCCAAACCGAGGTGTCACTTAGCATTTTCATGAGTGCTGTTATTTTTCCATTGCATTTATCAAAACTGTCTTCACTTTTATCCAAGAAGTTTTGGTTCTTGCAAACTTTTAACCACGGCAGAGATTTCATTTGTATTGTGTATGGTGTAAGAATGTTTAGTAACAGAAACGGGAAAAGCAGCACGCTGGTGCAGTGGTTAACACTGTCACCTCAGATGAGTTTGCATGTTCCTCCTGTGTGTCTGTCCGAGTCCTCTGGCACCCTCCCACAGTTCAAAGACATGCAGTTAGTGAAGTTAGGTTAATTATTGATCCTAAATTACCCAGAGGTGTAAATGTGAGGGCAAATGGTTGTCTGTCTCTCTGTGTTGGCTCTGTGACATTCTGGTGACCTATCCAGGGTGTACCACACCTCTTACCCGATGGCAGCTGGGATAGGCTACAGCCCCCCTGTGACCCTGAATTGGATAAGTAGAAGAAGATAAATTGATAAAAAAACAGGAAAAATAACATCTTGTGAAGTGTGAAACATGGAAATAACATGTTTTCTACACCCATATTTTGTTGTGTTTTTTTCTCTCGTCATGTTTCAATGACATGTTTCACATCTTCCATCCCTTACATTGACTTTAGATTTGGAACAAGGTGTCAGTTTCTCCATTTATATTCCCAGGAAATAACTCTGAACAAACACTGTGCCTGTATTTCTAAGTCTGGACTCTTTGTTTCAGGCTGTCTCAGAAACACTTGGCAGTAGAAACTGACACTCAAGGACTACTGCCAAACTTGTGAAGTCCTCCTAAGTAGACGGAGAGTCATGGCAACGCTTGATCACGATAAATAATGAATGCCTAACAGGTTCACTTTACAAGGAGCTTTTCAGGTTCACGCACACACGTTCTATATCCTCATTAACTCCAGTCTGGTCAGGGGGACTTAAACTGTCTAACAGTTTTATAACCTCTCCTCTCTGCTGATTATTTCCAGAAACACTGCACCCTGCTTGGCAGGAGTCAACCCTTTCAGCTAAAATGAAAGGCACATGATTGCAATAAATTATGGGGAGGGGGGGGGGAGGGGGGTTCTCTATCAGCACTTCCACTGACTCTATGGAGAACCAGACTAAAGAAAAATGTTGAATAGGCTTCCTTACAGCACACACAAAGCAATCAAAATCCTACTTCTATTCAATGAATTTAAACTAAAATCCCTTTTTTTAATAGTTCAGAGAGGCGAGGTTGTGATAATCACTTAATTAAACATAGAGATGAACAAAAGGGAAGGAGCAGAATATCAAACTGAAGGTATAACCAAGCCAGTCTGAATGAGAAACTCTAGAGAACAAGAAACCACTAAACACACAACTGGAAGTGGAAAAACTGGCTAATTGATCAAGACTGGAGGAAAGCACAAAGAATAAATTTACACAAGGGAGGCCAGGGTGAGCACAAACAGTTCACAGCAGAGCGGGCCATCACAAGGACAGGAAAAGAACAAAGACAGGAAAGGGACACAAAGAAAAGGATTTACCAAAATAAAACAGGAAGAGCAGATAGCTGAGACCCGGAAAGGACACACACACACAAAAGAAAAGAAAGACAGACAAGGAAATAACCAAAACACAAATAAGGATTGAAATAAAACTGGAACTAAAACTCAAATACTTAAAAAAAACTATGAAAATAGACTGGTGCTTTCACCGATCAGACATAACATTATGACTACCTGTCTAGTATTATACTGGTGGAATAGACTCACCAGACCCCTGAAGGTGTGCTGACGTATCTGCACCGAAATGATAAAAGGGCTCCTTTAAATCCAGAGAATCTGGACGCCGAGTCAACACCTCAAACTTGTTGTTGTGCATCCTGGTCCTATTTTTTACCCAATAAGCAGCGCACAGGCACCCGACCATCCACGTGATGTAAAAGAAAATGTGATTCATAGGACATGACCGGCTTCTTCCATTGCTCTGTGGTCCAGTTCTAATGCTCATGTGCCTGTTTGCAAACTGTACGTGCCTTCTAACTGTTACTATCACACAATCAGAGTCCAATGGATGCATGAGGGGCAATTTAGGGTTCAGTATCCTGCTCAAGGACACTTTTAGCCCTTTCCCACAAGTACCTACATGGGTCGGTTTGGCTCGACTCAACTCGGTTTTTAGAGTTTTGCATTAGGTGGTAGTACCTGGTACCAAGCAGGAAGAATACCATCACCTCGACGCCCTCCATTGTTGTGGTGTTCATGTCGCATACAAATGCCGTCACTGGACTTTCAGCTGCATTGCTATAATGACCCCACGCACATTTGGTGTTGCTCAATTGTAACGGAAAACATCAGAAACTGAGATGTGTCAAGTTGAGCCGTGTCAACCGAGTCGAGGCTAGTGGTGCTAGTGGAAAAGGGATTTTTGACTTGTGGACACGGGGACCCAGGGACTGCACCGCCAAGCCTCTAAATGACACACAACCAACTCTGTCCAACATGTCTAAATACAACATCAGACAGCCACAAACATGGCTTTAGATGGCATAGTCCAGTTCTGCCAATGTAGTCACTCCTCAAAATTAGGCTCCATCCATTTTTTTCCCACTTATCTAATTAGGTTAGTGTGAGACTGGAGGGTATCCCAGCTGCCTCAGGGTGAGACACAGGGTACGCCCTGGACAGGTCACCAGTCTGTCACAGGGCTAACAGACAGACAACTATTCATGTTTACAGTCCCAACTACATACAATTTAGATTCTCCAATTAACCTAACCATGCTAACTGCATGTCTCTGGACTGTGGGAGAACATGCAAACTCCACACAGAAAGCCTGAGAACCTCCAAACCCAGGATCTTCTTGCTGTGAGGCAACAGTACTAATGCTGCACCACCATGCTGCCCAGAATTAGACTCTCCAGGTTTAATTCAGAATTATTATTCCAGAGAAGTTTCCTTTTGTTATCTGTAGGTGGAGTTATAGAAGTGATCAAAGAAGAAGCGAAGGGGAAAGGCACAGCTGACGTCAGACTTTGGGATAAACCCTCATTTAAGTTGCTGTGCTCAAAGCAGCGTCCTATGTACTGAGCGATGCTGCATTTCTGTATCCATAATTTGTACAAAATGACAAAGAGTGGTGCTTTCAGGTTGTCTTTGTCAGACACACACACACACGCACACATAATTTGAAGAAAAAACATGCCGAACTTGTCAGGGTTGTCCTCAAAGTGCCACTCACATTGGATACATTTTCTAATCTCCAGTGGCAGGAAAGAGACAGATGAAAACAAAGCAAGTTTAATAAAAGGATTTTGCAAGTACTGATGTTAATTATGTTCAGATACGTAAAATATGTCTTTGTGTTTTACTAGTTAATCTTCATTTCTTGATGCCACATGCCGCAGTCAGAAACCTCACTCCTCACTTTGTATTTCACATTCATCTTCGGTCTTCTTGCCATAAAACACACAAAAGTCAGAGAGACCAATTAGGCTGCGAATTTCTGCCAATGCATGCATGTCTGCTGCCCATTCTCCAGATTACAAATGACACATTTACAGATGAATCAGCACAGCAGCACTATATCACTCTTCCTCATGGAAATAAGCTTGAAACCCGAGAGTGAAAATCCCAGGTTCCATGACGTGCCATCATGCCCTTGAAGGTGCTACTTAAACCAGATTGCTAGTAAATCTCCGTCTCAACACAAATGACTCTTCTGTCAGGTGTGACGTGCCTAAAAGCCCTCTGGATTCAGGTATCAGTGACATTAGAGGAGGAATTGTAGTGAAAACAGATGCAAAATGATGCTGGAGTTAAAGCTTCTCACTCATGTCAGGTATCCAGTGTCCATAGGACTCACAGCTAAATAAATCATGTTTAATTCATTCCCAGCACAATGGAGGCAGGTGACATTGATCTTGAAATGCCTCAAGAAAGTACTTTCTTTCTCTATCTATCCATCTACAAAATCACAATATAAATAATTGCGTACACACATTTACATTGAAATACTGATCATTTATGTACAGATGGACAAAAGCAGGATAACGTCCATTATAATACCAAATGATAAGACTTATTTGTCATTTTACATAAGAAATGTGGATTTAAACATTCATTAATATTAAATGGGGATTTAAAAATAAAAAACATTAAGAGCAGACACTCATATTTGTATATGTAGGACATGACTGGGCTTAAGAGATTATATTGAAGGCAGTATCACCTTGAGCATTTTGCAATACTGTTTTGTCACAAACCGGGTTTTGTGGGGAGGGATTTGAATCAACATGGGCAGATGCAGTCAGTTGGGCCGGAGCTGTAAGTGAGTGCATGTGTGACTGCTGCGTTTACAGTTTAACGCAAGGACACAAGCCAGGCACAGCAAATGAGTTCAAAGGTGTTTTGTAGAGCTCTGGCACACGGTACCAAGGTGTCGTCAGCTGACTGCATCGAACCACGAGCCACGTGTTTTGTTGTTATTGGCTGCAGTTTTCTCTGCAATCAAGATGATGTCTTCACTCAATTTTTAAGCCACAGCACCAGTCGCAATTGAAAGGAAAGGTCAAAATAAACAGCATTTAGATCTGCTTGCATGCTTGTAATGTACCAGCGAGTCCAAGCATATACTGTAGAATTGGGGGGATGTGTTTCATAAAAGGGTACCTACTGAGCGATACTGATCTCATGTTTTACAATTGTATGGGATAAATTTTTAATAATGTAAATAAAATGACACCACAGCCCTGCTTAAATGTGATTTCGCAGGACCAAACCTTTGATCCTTTGTCATCTGAAGTCACCTGAGGCTCTGACATTATTAAAAATAAGCCCTTGAGTAAAACAATACATGTCTGCCTAGCAAGAATGTATTAAAACTAATTGTCAGCATTGAAATTTAAAAGCCAGCAACGCTTTTTCAGCAAGCAAAGCATCTAAATAAAGACATTCGGGAATCTGTTTTGGTGACACTGGGTTCAGGTGCACGACTCTGTCAGATGTGCTTTGAAAGGAAGGAGCAAACTATACTGTTGACTAAGCAGGCTGTTTACTTTGCAGCTTGCTTCTCTCCTCACTTTTTCCTAACCTACTTGTCAGTATGATCAAAACACAGTCCAGTAGATAAACACATGGAGTTGCGGAGCAAACTGGTGCTGACTCTGTAATTGTGTAAGGAAGCATTATGTTTCTCTTTCAAGGTACATCAGAGGCAAGAATGAAGAAATGGCACAAAGGCGGCCAGACAGAGCTCTGGTGCAAAACTCATGAATCTAATCCTGGAAATTTCAATACACATTCCTGTGGATGGAATCAAAGCTACACACGTTCTCTTAATTACAGTACAGTTTAAGTCTGAATGAACAGACATTGCATTTGTAGGCCCATATATACAGTCATGTGAAAAAAGAATGTTTTCAAATGACTCCATGTAGTGCTGTGAAAAACTAAGTACTCCATTACTGTTTCTAAAGAAATTACAAGGGTAAGTAGCAGCCAGGTGCTGCTAATCAAAGGTACTTGATTAATTGATCATCAGTAATTGTGAGCACCTCTGAAAAAGCAGGGGTTTTGGCAGTTTGCTGGTCTGGAGCACTCAACTGTGTGTTAACATAATGTCACACTCTTTGCAGAAGTTGATGTCCTAGCAAATTTACTCCAAAGTCAGATCATGCGATGTTCAGAGAAACTGCAAAAAAAGTTATATCTCAAACTCTACAGGCCTCAGTTAATGTGTTAAATGTTAAAGTTCAGAAAAAGGCTGAAGAAGTGTGGCTTGTTTGGAAGGATTGCCAAGAAAAAACCTTCCATATCTAATAGGAGCATGACAGCAAGGCTCAGGTTTGCAACGTTGCATCTGAACAAACCACAGGACATCTTGGACAGATGGGACCAAAATGGAGATGTCTGGCAATAATGCACAACACCATGTTTGAAGAAAACCAAACACACCATATTAGCACATATCAGCACCTGGACACCTTGCAGACACTGAGTCAACTATGAACTCCTCTGTATATCAAAGTATTCTAGAGTCATAGGTGACTGACTGAAATGCTGCTGCTGCAGGAGAGCTGTGCATAAACAAATCCCACAAACCTCAATGAACAGAAGCAACGCTGTAGAGAAGAGTGGACCCAAATTCATCCCTGACGATGTGACAGACTGACAAACTCACACATAAAACCATTATTTCAAGTTCCTGTTGCAAAAAGCGGCTCTACAGAACCCCAAAGTTTTCCATGGGACTCCATACAGTCCTGTGAAACACTTTAGTTTTCATATATATATGTACTGTATATACATTACTCAACAGGAGAAAGCAAAAGAGCAAAAAGGCATGGATATAAAACGTTTTATCTGGGTTTATTCTCTAGCTTAGATTACACATTCATATTTATGCTTCTTTGCTTGATGCACACCATTTTGAAGAGGATGAAATGTACACCATCGCAGCTGCCTTTTTGTGTGCCAGCATCTCATAAGAATGTGTGCTTCTCGTCTCCTTGTCCACTGTCTCTAGTCTGTGCCACCACTAGGAGGCGCAATAATTAGTTCCTCTGAATATTAGTGAGTAACAGTAAGTCGATCATAAATCTGTACCTGGGTGGGTTAGCCAGCCTTTAGCAGTTTTAAAGACTCTTTCAACTAAATATAAAGTACTGAGAATATCTGATTTTATAACTTCCTGTTTTTCCCATATTATTATGCAGATTGTTCTGGATCTTCTGTTTTTTCCCTAAGATCTGGAATTCCCTTAAAATTACAGCTTCTCTTTTTTTTTTTTATGTCTTATTACAAAAATATAGTGTTGGGACTTTACAAAGTAAACATATTTTTAAATTAGCTAAGGGGACAAACATATTGCTGTTCTTACGTTGTAATTTTAAAACACCGCTCAAAATGTTTTTAAGGACTAAAATGCTCTGCCCGTTTTGCAGAGAAAGGCTAAGATATCTGGCAATGCCTTACAGAAAAGAGTCCATAGACTCCCATAGACTGTGTGCGATTTGTGGCTTGAATTAACGAGCACGGCTCTCATTCACTGGACTTCACACAGAGAGAGAGAGAGAAAAGAAGGAGCTTCCGGCTCGCGAAGGCGAGAGATGTCACGCGGCGTGTGCATCAGCCAATCAGGAGTAAGTGCGCATTGCGATCCTGTGCTGAAGGATTGTTTTATTGAGGGGTTGGTAGTGATCAATGGGCGAGTGGAGCTGTCCATGGAGCCGAAAGTTTCTGACTTTGAAGACTCAAATTTTCTGTCTGTGAGCTCCAGTAAACAGCTCCACTTAGATAACTGCAGGAAAACACGTGCACTTTAATACTTTACCACACACACTCGTGCAGTTCAAACTTTGCGCCCGTTTGGAGCTGCTTTTGTTGTTTCTGGATCTACGCTTGATGCTTAATTTACATATTGCATAGAAGGGCAACTTTACGACTTCACTGCAGATGAAGCAAAGAAATCATTGCGAGCAATCAAACTGCGCAGCTCGCACTCAAATCCCACCGCAAACACAAAAACATAACTCCAATAGCGTCTAACGGTCCTGTGACTAAATTTGCTGCTGCTGCTGCTGTTACGCCGGGAAGTGTGGATGATTGGGTCTCGGTATTTGGTTTATGCCACAGCTGCTCAATCTCGGGCAGTTGGTTGTATTTCCTCGGGGTGATATAACTCTTGGACTCCATTAATAAGGCAGCCACCAGCGCTCACATCAATCTGTGGCTGCGGAGACACAGGGCCCTGCTCGCGAAGGCGTCACGCGCTCAACGGCCAATGAGCTGAATGAAATCAGCACCTTGTTGTAAATCACGGGTGACAGCGAGCTACTTGTGTTTCCTCTCAAGTCAAGAAATTGGAAATCAGTCCGGGTTTTATTAATAGGAGGTGCTGATGTGTTGTTGAGAGCAAAAGCTAAAATGCACCTGTGGGAGTGGCGGTGTCTCAGCTAAGCAGAGCTGCACTGATGAAGTGACGTTTCACAAATCAATAGATGACAAATTATGTCATCTATTGTCATTGTCATTACAATAATGACAATTTAAAAAAAAAAACCACACACATTGAGTAAGTTTGCCCTGTTGGTCTTTGCAAAGGAGTGACAGTGCAGGTGGGGGAAGCAACAATTCACTCGCTTATATTGATGAGAATGAAACGAGGCTGGGCTTCAGTTCCTGTGGTTGCAACCTTTTCATGACGTCGAGACAGTTGTTTTGGTCCCCTCTGCCCAATCGGAGGCTCCTCTCACACATCTACCGGAGCCGAAATGGATCTATTCATGCAGCGGCTCTGTCCTCCCGTAAGGACCGTGACGCCCTTTGTCGGGGGCTCTGTGGTGCCTGGTCGCTGCTTTAAAAAGCAGCACTGACATGGAAACCCCATTACAGCTGCAGAACGATTTCTTCCCACAGCAGCAGCTCCAGCACTGTAAGTACCAGCACTACTGCGGACGCGAGGATCGCCTCGGCAAGCAGCACGACCAATGCTGCACCTGCAATAATTGCACCTGTGATGCGAGAAAAAGCCTCGTCTTTCGCGGGACGTCGCCGGCCACTGTGGGAACTTTAAGGACACCTTCGGAAACGTCTTCGAGGCAAGGCTGCCAGTACAGCGTCTGCGAGTTCACACCTTCTAGTCATGGTAGTTCATCCAGACATCATCATCATCATCCTCACCATCAGCAGCAGCAGCAGCATTGCCGCGATCGGCAGCGGGGCAGCCTGGGCAGCAGCCACAAAGACAGTAACTCCTACAATGAAATAGCCATGAGCAGCTGCAGATACAACGGCGGCGTAATGCGGCCGCTGAGCAACTTGAGCTCGTCCCGCAGAAACATACACGAGTTTGATTCCGAGTCCCAGCCTTTGCAGCCCATCTCCGCCGCAGATGCGTCGGACACTTTAGTATCCAAGCCGGAGAATAATTCAAGCACCCTGATGCCTTACGCATCGGGAGACGGAGGGGGAGGCTGCAGCCACAGCGGGGCCAAATCGGGTAAAAAGAAGAACCAGAACATTGGGGAGAAGCTGGGGCACAGGAGGGCCTTGTTTGAGAAAAGGAAACGGCTCAGCGACTATGCTTTAATCTTTGGGATGTTTGGGATCGTTGTTATGGTTATAGAGACTGAACTCTCATGGGGAGCGTATGGAAAGGTGCGTATAGCCCACTCGAAGTCCGTGCCTCGCAGTCCCATGTAGGCTAGAGTTGATTTAGGGGGCAGGTGACTCACGAAACAAGTGTTTTTAACGTTAAACAACTTCTGGCAGGATAAAGTGTGCTCACTGCACAGAGTCACACGCACGCAGGCCAAAAGGCCCACAGCTGACCAACCATGAAGGGGGACCCCCCCACCAGCACCACCACCTTCAAAAAAATGAATGCAAGAAGAAGCTGCAATGTTAGAATTCGTTTTTCTGTGTCCTAAAAAGCTAAATCATGCAGATTTTAAGTAGCTTATTTATTTATTTAGTCACATTAGTAGGAGTTACTCCAGCATGTAAAACAAGATCTTCTGTCATGTTGTTGTGTCTTGTTTGGCTTTACTGTCCTTGCTCTTTTGCAGGAATCCCTGTATTCATTAGCTCTAAAATGCCTGATAAGCCTTTCTACAATCATTCTCCTGGGGCTGATTATCATCTACCATGCAAGGGAGATACAGGTAATGCTGATGCACTCTATTGTTTTTTTGTTTTGTTTTGTTTTGTTTTTAATCAAAGAATGTTTTATCAGTTTTATGTCTAATCTGCTGTATTTCTGCACACTTTTTCTTCCTTCTTTTACAATGTTACAGGTTGATTTTAAAGTCATTGCTGCTAATTTGGTGTCAGATTTAAGTCTTGTGTGTATTCAATGCATGAACATTGTGAAACGCACACTGCTTTGAAGCTTTAACAACTTTAAATGTGTGCTTGTTTCTTTGCCATCTTTTTTTTTTCTTTCAAAGAATCAAAGACTCCCAAAAATGATGGGAGAGGTTGTTGCACTGGTGCTGTTGTAGGCCAAATCATCATCTATTGAAGCCACATTAACAGTTCATTATAGATATTGGGAAGATTAAGGAACTCCTCACAGCGTTGAGTGGGTGAATGATTATTAGCCTCTCCTGGGATGCTCCAACATGACAGTTTTATGACCGTGCCTCGGAGCATTGTTGCATTACTTGTGTCTTTGCCACAAATTTTCACTTCCTGCAGCGTGGACCTACGTTGCATGCAGGATGGCTTTCATGTGCCTGATGTGTTCCTCTCTGTTGTGTTTTTTTTTTTTTTTAAATCCACCTAAATGGAAAAAGCTTCACCTGAAAAGAAACACCACCCAAGCATTTTCTCGAATTCTAAATGACGCCATGTTTAATCATGTTAATGGAGTTTCTTACATTTGCACAAGAGGGTGATTTTAAAAATGCCTTCAGCTGAACTGTAAAAGCTGATCCAGCTGTTTTCATCTGACCTTATTTCTTTACTTTGTTGCCAGTCTATTTAGTCTCAAACTCAAGACGTAGCCTCATTTTGTTTATGAAATACTGCATTGCACTTTGATAAAATATCACTTCTTACCTCTTGCATCTGGCAAACAGAATCTTCATCAGCTTTGTTGGTATATTTAGCAGCTACAAACCCCAGGAGAGGATCAGTCATTAAAATAGCCCAACAGTAAAATGTGTCACTGCCTTGAGATCTCTCATTGTAAACCTTTCTTCATAAGAGATGGTAGAAAGGCATCATTATCATATTTCACCGCACAACAGAAGCTGTTTCATTTCCCCTGCAGACGGTTCCCAGGAGCTGTGTATAAATTTGAAAGAAAATCATAAGTTGGTATGAAAGTATCAAACCCATTTTTTTTCTTCTTTTTCCTCTTTTTTTTTTTTTTTGGTTTTTTTACCTTTTTTTTCTTTTTCTTTTTTTTTTTTTTT
>VUQG01009577.1:26919-43647 GCA_015106755.1 Etia nguti | reverse complement strand
TTTTTGGCTGTTACACATTTTTGCTCAAATACAGAGCGAATAAATAAATCCATAAACAGAGCGTTTTTTTTCACCATTTGCTTATACGGATGCCGACTGGTGTAACAATTTAGTTTTGATGTAAAGGGACATTCTTTGTACACAGCAGGTTTCTATTTAGTGAGAGGTATTAAATTAGTCCTGCATCAGCCGCGCGGTTATTGTTCCCATTCACAGAAAACCGGTTTGCTGAGACGCTGAGACTACTTTTATGTATATATATCCTTGCTGCAATGTTACAGGAACACATCTGTATATTATAAACATGGATTCAAGAAGTTTAAATCTCTTTTCTTTGCTTAAAATGACTCTGAAGAATGGCTGTTTCCTGAGCTCAAGTGATTATTTTAGCTCTAAAGCTAGGCCTTCTTTCCATTCCTTTAATTGTCAGCAGATGCATATTTAACACACAGGCAGGCTGCTCAGACATCTTTGATCAAGTCCCCTCTGACAGTCACGTCAATATCCAAAACATTTTTCACCCCACATAGCTCTCTCTCCACTATAAAAGACATTTCCTCCTTTGTTGACCTAGAAAACTTTATTAAGGCAGTTGTTTCTTCACAGCTGATTATTGCAATTCGCCACATATTCACGCTGACTGAAGTAGAAGCTGGAACACTTTGATGAGTCAGAAAACATTATCAAGTCACCGCAGTCTTACTCACTAGACCTGCTATGTAAATATACAAGTTGTTATAAGGTCTGTCCTCTAATTCATCACATTCCCTTTGGGAGTAACCAGTCCCTGGAACTGACTCTGTCTCACTATTTAAATCCAGTTCACAATGTTATACTCCAACACCCACCACACCAGCTGCTCCCGTCCCTCCCTGCCTGAGGCTCTTTTGTGTCAGTTGTTGCTGTTTTTTTGTGCCAGTTGTTGCTTTTTTGGTTCCTGCAGATTGACATATGTGCTTTCAAACACTTACACATGCACATGTAGATGGCTGAATTAATTTTGAATCTGTCTTGCTGATGGTAAACGCAAGTACACACAAGCACACAGAACAGAGAGAGACCGGAGAGAGCTGTTAAAATGTGTTTTTCTTTCTCATTTTCTCTATCACTATGCTGCCTGCTACTCAATACACTTGTGAAAAAAACAAACTGATTGTTTTCTTTCTGTTTGTTTTTTGTTTAAGGAAGATAAACTGAAACAGACTCCAGATTGAATCCTTAAACATTTTAATATCAGGACTAAATGAAGGTGTAATGCCCCAAATTGAAAATCATGAATGAAGGTTGACTTTTTTATTAGCAGTGAGGTGCTACGCCAGGTGCATTAGGAACGACATAAACTAGTCCAATGTGAATTTTACCATTACCAATATTTTGACAGATATTTAAATTGGTAGGGTCACGGTGATACAACGGTTAGCACATTCACTTCACTTCAGGAAGGTTTGGGGATTGAACCTGGTCATCTGCAGGCACTGTGCTGAGTGCAAATGTCCAAAGGCATGCATGTTAGGTTAACTGGTGATTCTGAACTGGCTTTAGGTGTAGATGTGTTAGTCATGTGATGCACTGGTGATCTGTCCAGCGTGTATGTCCAGTTTCACCTGGACATTAGTGTCTTTGCAGTTAGGATTGATGGATTTAAACACGCATTTTTCTACGTGACGTGTGAGATATTACTTTAGATTTCATATCATTCAGCAATGAATTCAGCGGACTCGTACAAGACAGAAAAAAAATTGATGGTAGATCTGAAGAGGGAAAAAATAGTTTCAGAAATGATGGATGTCTCCACTACATCTCTACATCATCTGGTATCATTTATTGGTCCTGAATTAGCCTTTTTTTCATTATGAAATGCAGAGGATGAATTTACATGTCACCAAATCCCCTTCTTGACACAAACCTCCCATTTATCTGGGATTGGGAGTAGCATTAGGAGTACACCAGCTTGTGACCCCCTGAGGCTGGGTTTGTCTCCTCTCCCGGTCTCAGACTTGGGGTCTTTCACGTGTGTTAACATCATGAATCATTATGAAATAACCTCGTGTGCATGTTTAATAATTGTCAGTCATTTAGCCTGCAACTTGTAAATTGTGAAAATGCTCAGCAAAGTTTTTCTTGCAGCTTTGTCCAGTGCTTGCAGGTACTGACAGTGATGTAAGACAAACAAAAAACAGAAATTGTCACACCAGGCGAGCTGAAACAAGAGAATTTTTAATTTGGCATTTAATTTTTAAATTGATTATCTGATTAACTGGCAGTTTTGGAAACTCTTTTGAGAAAAGATTATCCAAAGTCAGAAACATTACTTTAACAGGTGGAACAATACGGCTACTGACTAGTAAATTTTCTGTGATTCATAAATTCACACAGGTAAATCTGGCAGTGGCAAAGAGGTAATCAGATGCTATAAAAGTGTTGACAACAAAGTGGAAAATCATTATAGAAAGTCAATCATTTTAAAAGCTCCACTGAAAGTAAAGCTACTGGAAGTGTTTCTGATGTATCTATAAGTGTGATTAGGAAGTTTACCTAAAATATCAGAAATAGAAGTTTTCGCTGCAAAGAAATGAACAACGTAACATCTAAAAACTCGTGTTTTATGAAATAGTCTAAACCCAAAGACGAATAAGTTGCCAACTAACTTTCTAAAAATTGAATCATTCAGTCTTTGACCATGTTTTGTGTAACTCACATAAAGGCTGTCAAGTAGTAAGTGTAGTAGAGCAAAAAGTACAAAATTTTCCTATGAATGAAGTCAATGTAAATGTGCACTACAATGCAAAAGCCAATGGCAATTTCTTCATATTTTCTTTCCAAGGAACAAGACGTGTAATTTTTTAAAGTGCTCTTGAACAATAGCTCTCCAGGATGGAGGTCTTTTAAAGATTTTCTTTGGACATTGGCCATTTTCAGAGGAATATTTTTACCTACTGTATGAATCATTCAGGTATTAAAAAACACCTAACTCAAGGATCAGCCAGCGTTGTGTCTACACATAACACACAACTTAGCAAAGAATGAATTTTGAATTTAATCTTTAGACACTTTGTCACAAAAGCTCATCCTTTGTTCCCATTTCTTTAGCTGAACCAGTTTGGCAGACATAAAATAGGATTTTTGTAACAAAAGGTGATTCCTAAAGAGCTATTAACCGAAAACTTGGCATATCTCAGCATGCTGTGGAGTGTGTCTTTAAAATTTTGAGGAAACAGGGCAGTGGAGAACAAAACAAGAAGTGGCAGGTCTAAAAAACTCTCTACAGCTCTGAAAGTTATGTCCTTGACAAATTGGGGAAAATCCAACAAAGACCTGATGGAGGACCTGAAAGATGCATCTGGCACTCCAGTTTACTCATCTACAGTTCACTGAAGCCTCATCAGAAATAGTCTCAGTGGCAACAGATCTACAGCCATTTGTAGTGGAGGCTCAGCCATGTCAGCATCCAAAGAAGTGCTTTAACAAGAGCCTGCAAACTATTTCCAAAGACAAAAGAAATTATGAGAAAGCTTGTCTAAAAGAGTTCAGGCTGTATTTCTGTGTTTGTTCAGACAATTTCAACAAATACCTGCATCTATTTCCCATTTTCCTAACAAAATGTAAAGAAATGAAGGGTGGCTCAAGACTTTTGCACACTACATTTACCCCAAATATTTGACAATACAGAGCTGGAGTTCAGAAACTCGTCGCTTTAAATGATGATTTCTCATGTAGAGCTTCACCAACCCAAATATATAGTTTTTTTTTTATCTGCGAATGACGTCCCCTGGAGAAAAAGTTTGGAAACCACCGTACCCACCAAAACACAAACCCACTCATTGACTGAATCCATATTTAGCATTACTGCATCAGCCCTCTGTCAGCTGTTGTGTTATTCGGTTTTATGCAGTGTTCTTAGGTTTAACACCCCCTCCCCATCACCATCCCCCGCGCTTCATTTTTACGCCTCTACGAGAGCCTAATGTGTTTGCAATGTTGCAATATGAATTGCTGTTTCTAAAGTGCACTTTTCCATGTGGGAAATGTTGTTCCTGCAGTGAAGTAGATTATGCATGCACATCCATGTGTACTCACAGATGGCTGTCAGATGTAGAGGCATAAGTCAGGGTGATGAAATGGTTTCCCCACCAATTCCAGGCCCTTAAAACTGATTTACTTGTCAAGCTCAGTAAAGTCTGCACTCCCTGATTTCCACAACACAAAGTTTGCTCTGCACAGAGTGACTGAAAACTCAAAAAAAAGGTCACTGTGAGCAGGCAGGACAGAGGTTGGACACAGGCTGTCATTTGTTTAAGGATACATCTGCTGTGCTGCATTGGCAGTGAGGAGTGACCTGCTGAGCTGAGTGTGCTTAAAAAAAAGAAAAAGATTTGTCCTTAGTTTTTTGTTCTTTTCAGTGTCCACGAGGAAAATTATATGTATTCCTCCCTCTACACACCAGCTTTGATAAAGAGCCGGAAGCATGAATCTTATTATACGTCTCCTTAATATTTCCAGATGAGTCATTTTTAGACTTTTTAGTTAGGCAATGCAGCTGTGTTGTGAAAGTTAATAAAGCAGATTGTGTAGCTCTTTCCTAACTTTGACTTGTCCTTGTCAGAGTCTGATATGAGCTGCAAGCTGCTGAGGTGGTTGATGAGTTCTCTCTTTTTTTTCTAAGCAAACAGAAACTGACATTTTGCAAGTTTCCCTCTTCTTCTCACATCAAAGTGTTGTGTTAAGGCCATTGCTGTGTCACTCTACCTTGTGATGACAGTTCTGCTGAGTTCTCTTAAACTAATGCAAAATGCTTAGGGGGCTGGGTTCCTTTTTTTTTTTTGTCTTTGATGTGTGCTTTTGCGATAAGAGTCTGCGCTGATGTTTCGCAGTCGCACAATATTACATTTTTCGGTTCCGCAGAAAAGATAAAACAACAACGCGTCACCCAAACTGTGCCAGCAAAATCCTGCCAAAGCCAAACTTGGCTGCGCTCTTCAGATTGCCCCTAGGTGCTGCGTATGTTTCAGAGATATGGTGTAACTGCAGGAGACGCTCTGCATTTCTCACAGTGAAATCTGTCCTCTACCTGAGACTCCAGAATGGAGTCAGATAACCACCACTGGCTGGTGACCTCAATGTTTTCACTGAACATACCGCCTTTCAAGGGCAGAGATACCAAACCACCCATAGAGCTGAGGATCCTGAAGATTATTTATTAAATTGCGCTCTGTGTGTGTGTGTGACTCCAAACATGCAGCTGAATGTAGATTATTAGTGTGTGGCGACTGGGCTGCAGCCACAGCACTTTAAAGAAAGATTTATACAGGCTTTTACTTTGGCTCGGAAATGTTTCACTTTGCTCGAATGGAAAAATTGCGCATGCAAATGTGAGACTTAATCTCGGAAGCGAAAGCAAACAGAATTTGCAAAAGCTTCAGATTTATTCTGCAAACTGGCCTCTTAGTGGCTCACTTTGATATCATAAATAAAGCATTGCATTAATGCCTAATTGGACTGAACCTCTCAACCTAATTCACTAATGAGATTGAGTGATTTCATTCTCAGTGACAAGATATATGTTCCCATCTCCACATTACACAGATTAAATATTGAGCTGCACTCCATTAGTTATATTGAGAGTAGTGAAACCAGTAACCAACCCAGCTAGCAGCGCAGGTGAGCTCCTCCGGGGCTGCACGGTGCAGACGCAGGACATCGGCAGGCAGGGAATGAGCTCAAGACATATTCGGCTGTGCTGTCTCTCAAACTGACATGAAGAAGCCTTTTCAATGATGGGAAAGGGGCATGCACTCTGAGTGATTAGACTGTATTTTAAGTCCATCAGAAAACAAGATGAATGTCAAAGAGAAACCGCTGATGCTTTGAATCACCCTGAGTTAGAAATGGGCTGGCGTCCTGTTCCCTGAGCTCTGTTGTACATTGCAGGGGATTAACACGTGTGCTCTTGAACTGATTTGGGTTTTTTTTTACTAAGGTAAGGTGGTGGGGGGGATTTGGACAGAGCTGTTTTAGCATAAAGGCACAGAGTTAAGGTTAGGACACATATATAGATACAAACAAATGTGTCTTTGCATATCCATGTGATAAATATAGATTGTAAGGACGTAAAGGTCTGTTTTTATCAATTATTTTTGCGACTACATTTTTAGCCATTTTACTATTAAAGGAACGAGTATGAAACTTTATTATAGGCATTCGTAGTGAGCAGATAAGGATAAATCCTAATCTCTTGTGTGATCCCCAGGCTTGTCTTCTTGTGTGACCACACAGTTCACATTCAAATAAAATGTCTGGGGAACTATTGGATGGATTGCCAGTGAATAAGGTGCACACATTTGTCTTCCCTCCAGGATGTACTGTTTATTTAGTATATTTAGTGACTCCTTAGCTTTTAATCTAATGTCATTAAGGGTTGTTTTTTTTTTTTTTTTTACCCGATCCTTTAGTTTATAACCTCACAGACTTAATGGCATTCCCATCACTCTCAGCTGTACTTTGTGCTAATTAGAAATGTCACTGGCCACTATATTAGGTACCAGGTGCTAATGCCAGGTTAGATCCCCCTTTACATTCAGAACTTCTTTAATTCTTCATTGTACAGGTTCGACAAGGTGCTGGAAACATTCATCAAAGATTTTGAACTATACTGACATGACAGCATCACACAGCTGCTGCTGATTTTTCAGCTCCACATCCCCTCGTGGTGCTTTATCCTTTAGGAAGCAGGCATAAGAAGGTGGGTACAATATGGCCATTAAGGGATGGACATGGTCACCAAGATACTCAGGTAGAATGGCGTTGTTACCAAGGGGTCCAGGGTGTGTCAAGTAAACATCCCCTCACGCCATTACATGATCTGCAACCTGAACTGCTGATACAAGGTAGCATGGATCCATGCTTTCAACTTGTTTATGCCAATTTCTGGCTCTACCATCACCAGACAACATTTTTCCAGTCTTCTGTAATCCATTTTTGGTGAGCCGAATTGTAGCCTTAGTTTCCCAACAGGAGACCCGATGTGGTCTTCTGCTGCTGTAGCCCATCTGCTTCAAGGTTTCACGTGTTGTGCATTCATAGATGCTCTTCTGCATTTCTTGGTTGTAACAAGCAGTTGTTTGAGATTTGTTGCCTGTTCATCACCCCGTTTGGCACCGATAACGATGCCACATTCAGTGCCACATAAATCTCCTTGCAGTCCCATTCTGAAGTTTGGTTTGGACTCCAGCAGGTCATCTTGACCCTGTCTATAAGCCTAAATGCACTGAGCTGAGCCATGGGATTGGCTGATGAGATATTTGCATTAACGAGCATTTGAACAGGTGTACCTAATAAAGTCGTTAACAAGTGTACGCTAAGTAACATACACATGTAGCATTTGAGCAGATGAAACAAGTTGATTTTAGCAACTAGGTTGCTAAGACACCTGACAGAGTTTCTGCCACTTTTACAAAAGATTAAACGAATTTAAATGTCATATTTCCACACAGGGAACACAACAAAAGTATGCACGAGATTTGATTTGAGTGAAGAGAAAAATGATTTATTCTATTCTAGCTGTGCCTCACTTTCATCTTCAAATCTTCCCTTTTAACGATCCACTGTGTACGAGGTCAAGATGCAGTGCTCTTACTTCTTTAAAGAGATTCTTTTTACCTTCTTTATTTTAAAAGTAAGCTTTCAAGTATGTTTCTCAAGTCACAGGCCTTTATTTTAATCTCATGTTAGATTAGACATATTGTTAATAATTATGTCTCTGTGGTTATAATTTTCAGATTTATGTAGTTGTCTATATGTAAATAAAAAAAATGTAATAATTTAATGATCACCACAAAATTTACTTGTGGACTCATTTGTTTTCGTTGAACCTCTATTAATTGTTTCATGTTTCCATTCTTAACATTAAAAAATTTAACTATGCTGTAATTGGAATTATTATATTTAAAGCCTGCTTTTATAGTACTTAACCCATCTGTGCTGTAAATAATTAACCTTCTCTTTCTCATCAGCTCTTTTGTTTTTCACACTGTTAACATAATTTTGTGTTTTGTTTTGTTTTTTTTTAAAAACCTCACAGTTGAATATTTTTCATCCGTAGATGCAGTTTCTTCCGCCTCTCTGTCATAACTGCTGGTTTTCCAGCGAGTATGAAATATTTCATGCTGTGCAGTTAAAGCCCCATGAGTATTGTATTTCAGGTCATCCATTACCATAATTGCTTTTACTCACCAAGTAGGCTTTCCTTATGCAAGCTCCTGCTAAATGTTTAATTACATTGTTTGGAGGTAACAAACTTTGTAACTGCTTTTGACACGACCGGTTTGTTGTTTAAAATGTAAAATAAAACGTCGCTTGTGCCGCGTGCAAACAATAGATTTAGCCTCTTTCAGAGAGCTAATTCTGTAAGTAAGAGACCACAGTGTGAGTGGAGACGCAGCTTGTGTTTCCATGTCTACATTACACTCAGCTGGAAAGCCGAACAGGACAAGCTGTGGTTAGAGTTACACACTTCTTTGACAGATGTCAGTTTGTTAAAGGAGCTCAGTGTCGCTCATTTGATAGGAACAACCACCGCTGAAAATTTAATTCATGTGTTTTCTGTGTTTGGGGGAGGGCGGGGGACTTTGATTGTAGCTTCTGAATAAAAACAAATGAGCTGCAGAGGCTACGTGAGGTTGTTGTACCATTTATTCGGGGACTTGTTGCTGTTGTTGTTGTTGGCTTGTGTTGTACTGTGCCGGCTTGTTGACAGCTGATATTTCCTGCACATTTCTTGGCTCAGAAGCTATAATAAGCGTGCAGTGTGCCATTTCTGCATTAAAGCAGCTGAAGCCGTAGTCTCGGAGTGCCTTTGAAGCTGTCAAACTGTAGCATGTAGAGCACTCATACACGTCTGTAGTGCAGTCTTATTGATTTCTGCGCGCTCGCTTTGTCCTTGAGATGAACGCTTTGAATGGGGAGCTTTATTTAAGATGTGAGAAACATGACTATTTCAGCGATTCCATTTTAGGTAACATGTCACAGCTAAAATTACAATCTAGGTCAGTGATCCCATTAGCCTTTCAGGAGTGGGACAGTTTTCTTTTTGCTTCTATAATGAGAAATTCCAAATTAAATGGAGAGTAGCTGGCAAACTGCCGAGTCATGATGTATGCCTCCAGAGTGTCCTGAAAATTATGACCATATGATTTGTCATAAAGTTGAGACAGACTGATTTGCAAATCATATAAGCCCTATATATATGATTAAAAGTGCAAGGGCAAAGTAATAGATGCTGAAAGGACGGCATATGATTGTTTTTGAAAAATACACTCACATTTTTAACTCTAGCTACACATTTTAAAAAGGTTAGTATCAGGTTTTTCTCTGTTTCTAACGGCACACTCTTTAAATGTTTGGGGATCGAGGAGACCAGCTGCTGCAGTTTTGTAAATCAAATGCTTCTTGCTGCTTCTTGTTGTCTTTTTCTTGCCTATTAATCCACTCCAATGTTTTCAATAGGCGACAGGTCTGAACTGCAGACAGGCCAGTTTTTCACCCTGGCTCTCTTGCAACAGAACCGTGCTGTGTACTCTGTGCAGAATGGGGTCTGGCATTGTCTTACAAAAATAAATAAGGCCTTTCCTGACAGTAAGACAACAAGCCGAACGGTCCCTCTCCTCTTTAGCCTGGTTAGAGCAGCGCGCATGAATTCCAGCATGAACTTAAAATTTGATACATAAGACCACAGACAGCTTTCCACTTCACCTCAGTCCATCTTACACGAGCAGAGGAGGCAGCAGCATTTCTGTATCGTGTTTTTTCGTTCTGTGCCAGTCAGTTTTGTTTTTCAGTGTTGTCCTTTGTGTGTAGGGATTTCTCAAAAAAGTATTGTTTACTAACATTATGTGCTGCAAATGATGAATTATTCTAAAATCGGTGATTTATTTTTCTCCTCCTATCTATTTTACTCCAATTCAATTCAGTTCAATTCAGTTTTATTTATATGGCGCCAAATCACAACAACAGTCACCTCAAGGCACTTTATATCATAAGGTAAAGACCCTATAATAGTACAGAGAAACCCCAAACAATCAGATGACCCCCTATGAGCAAGCACTTGGCGACAGTGGGAAGGAAAAGCTTCCTTTTAACAGGAAGAAACTTCCAGCAGAATCAGGATCAGGGACGGGCGGCCATCTGGCGTGACCAGTTGGGGGATGGGGACAGGACCAAAGACATGCTGTGGAGCCAGACATCAATAATAACTAATGATTAAATGCAGAGTGATGTATAAACACATTAACAGTGCGTTAAAAGAGGTGAGTGACGAAGAAACACTCAATGCATCATGGGAATCTACCTGCAGCCTAGACCTATTGTAGCATAACTAAGGGATCACTCAGGGTCACCTGCAGTCCTAACTATATGCTTTATCAGTAATGAAAGTTTTAAGCCTAATCTTAGAAGAAGAGAGGATGTCTGTCTCTTGAATCCAAACTGGGAGCTGGTTCCACAGAAGCAGGCCCTGAAAGCTGAAGGCTCTACTTTCCATCCTACTTTTAAATATCCTAAGGACCACAAGTGAGCCAGTGTGTTTGAGATAAGATGGGGCCTGATTATTCAAGACTGTGTATGAGAAGACAAGGACTTTGAATTCAATTCCAGATTTAACAGAGAGCCAAGCCAAGCGAGAAATCAAAAGGGACTTTTGATGGCTCCACCTCTCGAGTTATATCACTGACATGTTTAAGATGACCTGACTGCTTGTGAGATGTTGCCCCTGCAAAATGTGCATTTCAGAACAATAGAAACTCAACTACATAGTTGCATACCACATAAAGTTACAGAGCGGCATCATCGAGTGCCTCTGAGGTGCACAGAGAGTAAAACTCGCTAACGCTCTGCCGACTCAGTAACTGCAGAGTTTCAGTTGTTCTCTCGCATTAACATCAGCACAAAAACTGTGCAGCGAGCATCATGGCTTTTTTTAACTATACATTTTTCGTGACTTATGACATAACCGGAAGCTATTCCTTCCATTAAATATCTGGGTCATTTTTTGATTTTCATTTCTTACCACTGAGTGAGCGAACAAATACTTCAGTATTATATAATACATTAATATAACAAATTATACAGAAGATGTGCAACATTCATTATATTAAGTCAGACACACATTTATGATATATTTAATGTAATATATTAAATGTATTAAACATATATCATATTAAATATATTATTTATTATGATATATGTTTAATGTGATATGTGTTATTGAAGATATGATATATATTTTCTACTTTTTTGGACAACACTGAAATCTTTAAATCCCTGAAAGAAGGTCCTCTTCCTTCAATAATGCTTGTACATTTCTGAGCTGAAAGATGAACAAAACTGTGCAGGATGTTGTTTCACACGGCTGTAAGCAAAATCATTGTACTCTATATCATAGTTAAGCCTGAGAAGTCACTGGACACCCCATAATTTATTACCGAGTACATTAGGGAGGTTTCTGACTACACATAATAGTGCAGTTTTTCTTTTCTTTTTTTTTCCCTTCATAAAGGCGTCTGCTCTCATGGCAAAAAAAAAAGCTGCCAGGAAACCTCGCTTGGATTTGCTGACAACAACATTTTGTGAAAAATCTACTGCCACTTGTGACGGCTTGTACAGGCGGAGGACCTTGATGTGATTGAGTGGATAGAGTGGGCGCATTAGAGAAGGGATACCAGTGCGAGGTGTCAGAGAGAGGAATACGGTTTGGAACGCTTTTTATCTACAACCCTCACAATGTAAAGTAACGGGTATGAAATTGAGATTGTCTGTTTACAACTGTAAGCGTGAGAAGTGGGGACTGTGAAGGAGCTGATATTGGTAGTCGTGTGAGGACACGAGTTGAAGATAGCTGTAGAAAGTGATAAAGAGGAGCAAAGGGACATCAGCAGGAGTGACCACGTGAGAAAGCTGCTGGGTATATGACAAAGGACAGGGTGGAGAAGAGCGATGGGAGGTGTTGAAATCTACTCACACTGAAGTCCCCAGTGAGACCGCCAACCTTCTGGTCAGGGTGACCAGGCGATCAGCACCTAATGCTAATGTGGAGGTGGCAGATGTTCTCATTAGTATACTGCTTAGAAGTTAAAAATGCTTACTGCACACCGCTAATGTATTGCCTGATGTAATACTATTTTATTTTAATGTATTTTAATGAAGAAGTCTAAATCTTCAGTCATCTTCAGAACAATTTATTCTATAGGCACTAAGATGCTTTACACTATGACTTGTCATTTATTCCAGAAATTTCAATAATTTATTGTATGCAGAAGCTGTTTTATACACTATTGATGAGTCTGCTGTTTCCTTTCTTTTTCTTTTTTACATTATTTAGTTTTCACGTCAAAGTACTTTTAAAAAGTCCATACTGCCCTGACAATCTTTAAATGTCTTGGTTTTGTTGAAAAGGTAAAAACTTAAAGAAAATTGGTTCACAATCATAAGTGAACATCTGGAGTGTTTGGACTATTTTGTTTTTTAAATTTGATGCTGGAATATCGTGTACTGCCACAGTGGATTTTAAATCAAGCAATTGAGATGTGGGTCAGGTGCAGACTTTCAGATTTAAATCAGTGGTTGTAACAAAAGTATTGCATTAACTGTTTAAGAATTACAGCCGTTTTTATAAGTAGTCCCATTTTCAGAGGCTTTCAGATAAAACAAAATAAACACACCATTCCTCTCTGAACCTAAGCTCATTTAAGATGGACCGAAGTGAAATGGAAAACTAACTGTGCTGTGGTCAGAACAACCAAAGGTTTCCACATTTCCAAAAGCGTCATTAATGCTGAATGGCATACGCAGGTTTTGGAGCGATATATTGCCATTCAGAAGTCTTTTTCGGAGATTTCCAGTGTTATACACACATCGCAACGGTGTGAGTCTGTGTTGAAGTCAAACAGCTGAGCAGCTGAGATCCCCCATCAAGCAAAAATGGGGAAACGTTTGACTTTTTAAAGCTTTAGTTCTCAAATGCTTTAAGATTGTTGTTAAATAAGGGGGTGTTGCAACACAGTGGTAAATTAAAAGAAATGGGAAGAAAGGGCAAAAAACGTTCCTTAAGGCATAAAAAGTTACACACCTGGTGTAGTGCACTCACAAACACAGATATGACATTTAATGCCATGCTGTCATCATTTGATGTTGTATATATCTGTAAATATCTGAAAGCGTGTAACAACCTCCCCTTGTCATGAAATAGTTTTCATTTTCTGTGACTACACCTCCTTCAAACTTTGTTTTGAGCAGTTTCTTTTTTTTTTTTAAATGTAATTTAATGGCTTGAGGCGATTTGCTGTTTACTCTTTAATGGGTTTAATGATTTCCTGTAGTGTGCTGTGTCAACATGATGAAAATTTCAGCTGTTTTCTTTTGTTTGGTTGGTTTTTCTACCCTTCATCACCCTCACGGTGCCCTCTCCTTGCAGCTATTTATGGTGGACAATGCAGCTGATGACTGGAGGATAGCCATGACATACGAGCGCATCTTCTTCATCTGCCTGGAGATCCTGGTGTGCGCCATACACCCCATCCCAGGCAACTACACCTTCACCTGGACAGCACGCTTGGCCTACTCCTACGTGGCATCCAAGACAGATGCAGATGTGGACATCATCCTGTCCATCCCCATGTTCCTGCGGCTGTACCTCATCGCTCGCGTCATGCTGTTGCACAGCAAGCTCTTCACCGATGCCTCGTCCCGCAGCATCGGTGCACTCAACAAGATTAACTTTAACACGCGATTTGTGATGAAGACTCTCATGACCATCTGTCCCGGCACTGTGCTGCTGGTCTTCACCATCTCGCTATGGATAATCGCTGCATGGACAGTGAGAGCCTGCGAGAGGTGCCTGGATCAGTTTTCTCATGCTATGCCGCGCTGCTCAGCATGAAACATAGATAAGGCTTAAAAATAGATAGAATACTCACTCTCTGTCTGAGCATCAAGATAGAAGGATTAACACAAGCTGTAAGAAAAGATTATGAAACTGCAGAGTCCTGAAACGTTGGATTTTAGGCATTACAGTGGCTAAAACCTCTTTTTAAAAAAAAGAAATAAGTAGCAGTCGTGAGCATCAGTTTTTTCAGGTGATGAAGGTGTGTCAGTCTGTTACAGTTATTATTCATTACAGGTACCATGATAACCAGGACATAACCAGCAACTTTCTTGGAGCCATGTGGTTGATCTCAATCACGTTTCTTACCATTGGTTATGGGGATATGGTCCCACATACGTACTGTGGGAAGGGAGTCTGCCTCCTGACTGGAATTATGGTGAGATTATGATGCTTGTTTTTTTTTTATCAGCTTGGGAAACTGTTGAAAGACCCTTATTAATTATGTAAAAGCAGCCGATCTGCTGCTAATTTATCGTGACTGAAAAATATTGACAAGTAAAGGAACGCTGTATATTTTGTCTGGCTCCTCAGGGCGCTGGGTGCACTGCCTTGGTGGTGGCTGTGGTGGCGAAGAAACTGGAATTAACCAAAGCTGAAAAACATGTCCACAATTTTATGATGGACACCCAGCTAACAAAAAGAGTAAGTGAAAACGCTGCAAGGTGTCACAGATGCTTTATTTCTTTACAGTCTTAACCAATTTTGTTTTTGCACCCTAAGGTGAAAAACACCGCTGCGAACGTTCTCAGGGAGACGTGGCTCATCTACAAGAACACTAAACTGGTGAGGAAGATGGACCACGCCAGAGTCAGGAAGCACCAGAGAAAATTTCTCCAAGCCATTCACCAGTAGGTGCCGTGCTCTTAACCCTGACCTCGCCATTTACTTTTATCCAGCAATTTCATTCACCAGAGCAACACAAACCTGAAATCTGAATTGTTTGACACCTGTAGCAAAGTTATGTGCGCATAGATTTGGACGATCTTGTGTTTTTATAACCATGCTTCGACTTGACTGATTTCACAACTTCCTCTGCTGATGTTTGAATGTTATATATGCATATATTTATATATACACAATGACACATTGGAGATTCCTTTAAAGCATTTACAAGTTTTTAAAAAGGCGTAAACTACCATCATGAAAAAGAAACTCTCTGTAAAGTTCATTTTACCTCAAAATATGCAGGTTTTACAGAATTCACAGGAGTATGATATCGATTTCTCCACCTTTTGCTGTCAGGTTGACTCTTGTGTGTCTTCTTCGCTGTGAGTCAGATGTCAGGCTGACCTCAGGGCTGACATATTTGGGTTTTTACTCCTCTAGCGGCTGCTCAGACACTCACCTGTCAGCTAGTGTTTTAGTGGGTCCCCAAGGACCCCCAAAGTGCTATCTCACTCCAAAACAGTATTGATTTTAACCTCACTTCGGTGTTGTTTTCCTTCAGCTTACAGTGCTTACCAGCACATCCACACTGTGGCTTCTTTCATTAACTGGCAATCACCTCGGCGCTTTATTAGAATAAATAATAGCAATTTCGCTGGTATATTGTTCATACTCAAGTAAAAATGTCCTCTGTTTGTATGTTTGTTTTGCTTTCTGTGGTTTTATTCACACACGCATATATATATGAGTCTTCGTGGTCTACTGTGTGCAACTTTGCTTTGCTCATGAATCTTTTGGACACACATTTAAGTTTTAACGACATTCGGATGTTTATTGGGAAGGTAGGGACACACAAATATACACAAACTGTCTGCTGCTGCTGCAACCCACATCCAAATGGGCAGTTTAATAGCTTTCTCTCATTGTTGCTGCTTTTCGAGTCATTATGCCCTTGCTGTTGGGTTCAGGTGATTCGCGGCATTGATGACGGCTTCTCATGTCCACCTCCTGTTCTCTCGGACAGCCTAATAATGGAAATGACTCAGAGCTAAAGCACAATCTATAAAGAACCAGATTCAGTTGGGAAAAGTCACGTTCAGCTCTGTGTGCTTGGAACAACCACTCAGCGTGTTATCAACATCTCCCGGTCACATCTTTGTGTTAGAGAGATTCGGTCTCGGTTATGAGGCAGAGTGTTCACGGGGTTTGTGTGGGAGAGTTTTAAGTAGGGCCTGTAGCCTAATCGCAGGGTGTGACAGACAAACTCTGGCATGCAATTAATATAGAACAGGAAGTGGATTAACAAGTGGAGGCTTGTAATAGGCCTACAGCAATCTTTGACTTCCTCTACTGGTCAAAGTTGTAAGATAGTGAGAAAACTTTGCTTGCACATCCTTATTAGTTGGGGGGGGTAAAAACTGTTGTTAAACAGACACTTCTGGTTTAGCGGCATTAACAGGAAGATTGCTTTTATTCACTGTCTTTCTGATAGGACCAGAAAAGGCTAAATTAGATTCAGAGAACAAAAACAGCTGCAGCCACCAGAAACGGTCCACGCATGGTGAAATGACAAACTGGTTTCAAGATGGGAGAAGTCAGGAGAAGCGAAGGCTGCTGTTCACAGGTGACAGTGTAGCGATGAGGGTTTCAGCAGCCAGACGTGAGCAAACAGAGTTTGCCATCTGACTATGTTTATCTGATATTGTAATAATTCATTTGTCTACTTCATGTTTCCTTTTTGTTCCTGTTTTGTTTTTGTTTTTCCTGTTTGTGTCGACACAATGCAATAGAGCTCGAAAGTAAGTCTTCGCCTCTCATGTAGATACAGACCTGTTGTGTGCATGCTAACGAGAGCTTGTCCTTGAACCCAATAACTACTAAAAAAAAAAAAAAAAAAAAATTAACACCCC
>VUQG01009577.1:4593-25798 GCA_015106755.1 Etia nguti | reverse complement strand
GGGAAAAGGGGGAAAGGGGGGGGGGGGGAAAAAAAAAAAAAAAAAAAAAACGACGTCAGACCCATCCATTACTTTGAAGAATAATTTGCATTTCTTTTCACCATGAGTTTAATGGAGGTCATGACAAATAAAGCAACTTGAGAGGGTAAAAAATGTGGAGCGGCACTAACTGAGATTGAAACGCTTAGCATAGCCGTTTTCCCCCGATGAACACCAAGCGCATATAAAGTGTCCGTTCACAAAGAGAAGTGCCCATGAGCAGTGACTGATTGTGGAAAACATACTTCGAATATAAAATAGAAGGTCAGCAGGCTTTCTCGCCCTCACCTTAACCTGCCCCTCTGACAGCTATTGGTCATCCAATTGTGAAATGTATATTTCTAACAGGTCTCATGTCAACTACAAAACCATGTAATCCTGAACACCTATTATCTTCTGTAATTTAGAGCAGACTACTGCTGTCTTTTCTTTATTTGTTTCATTATAGCTAGAAGAAAATAAGAGTGATGTTTTGAAATTTGTTCTGCATTTGTCTGAGAGTCTGAGAATCTCTGTATGAAGCATTATGGGGCTAAGGTGGCAGGACATTTTTGCCCCATGCCTGCAGCTTCCTTTAGTGGCTTCTGTGGCACTCTCTGTTGGTCTTCGCTGCACATTTGGGAGTTTCTCGACTAAATTTCCGTCTCCCTCAAAGACTCTTGAATTTCTCCGTCTTCAGCGATCTTAAAATTTGATCCTCAATCATCAACTAAGAGTCAGACTGTATTAACGGTGTATTATTATTTTTAAACGATTCAGGAGGAAGGGGGGAAAAAACCCTCTTTAATATATTGAAGCCACATGTGGCTAATACTCTACGATAGTGCACATTTTGCTGTTTTTAAGTCCCCTGAGAAGAAGAGTTTTTAAAGAAAGGCGCTTCAGTAGCACAATTAAACAGGAGCTGTGAATTATTTAAGCACATTTTATAAAGTAGGCAAGTTTCAGTCTTTGCAGGTATGATTTTTGGGTGATAGAAAAATTAGCGTTTTGCAGGTTTTTTTTAGCCCACGAGAGAGATTCTGGAAAAATCTTTTCATTTTCTGCCCCCGATTAACAATTAAAATGATTCTTTAAGTTGTCATGATGACACAATTTTCTCTATTCTAATGGGAATATTGGAAAGTCTCAAAAGGAAAGCAGGCCCATAGCTGCTGTTTAAAGGTTAAACTTTACCCTCTGTGTTAATACAAAACAGTGTTTGATGTTTTTGGCTCTCTGAGTGACTAAATAGGAATAGTAAACAGAAAAAAAGTTATCCAGAAGGGAACTTTACAGGAACAACAGCTGACCTTTTTTTCCCTTGCTGTTGATGTTTTATAATCTCATATGTCAAGAAGACATACAGTAGGACTTGATAAATGCTGTTTACACTGTACCCAGATATGACCCCCCACCCCCATTCCCTTGTGGTGTGTATTGGTTGAGTAGGACGCAGAGCTGATTTCATTCACCCCCGTGGCAGCTCCCTCTCCTCCCCCCACCCTCTCTTTCTCTGTGGTCTCCTTTCCACTTGCATGCAACTCAACCAAGCAGACTGCCCCTCCAGACCCTGCATTCTCTACACATATCCTATGCATGTCCTGGGAGTGTTCTCCATGTGTATGCCTTGTGTGTGCACAAATTTACAACTACAACAAAAAAGAAAAGAAAAAACATATCGACACTAATAGCGTTAATTTATTGGGTTCTGAATGGTCTTGTGTTCAGATTGAGAAGTGTTAAAATGGAGCAACGCAAGCTGAATGACCAAGCAAACTCACTAGTGGACCTTGCTAAGGTAAGCTAGACTAACAGTACACTGCTGCCTTTGTAGGTTTCCTCCCTCTGTGTGGCTGAATCCAATGCATGCTAGCTGACTGGTTGAATTAGTTGTGTTTTCTAATATAAATCAAAGTCTACAGGTGTCAAATAAACAGACAGGCTTTACAATCTGTGTGATGATTGCGGTTGACTGTACTCACCTGGAATTCAATTTGTTTGGGGTATGAAATAATAACACATCTTTATTTTGCAGTGTAAATCACTGTCCCCGGGACAAAAAAATTACTGAATGGGAGTAATGAGAAACCCGGCACAGTTTTTCCCTTTATGTATTCTCTGATGTTTGTCTCCAGATGCACTAAACAGAAGTCGACAAACCTTAGGGAAAGACCAGGCAGTGCGCCAGCCTGACACAGCAGAAACAGTAACCTGGAAAGGGAGACACACTGTGATCTGATGATTCAGCCAGAAATAAAGGCAGAGAAAAAGAGGAGAGAAAAGCAGAGCACCCTGACATTCAAAAGTACACCACAGTCAAACTGGATTCAGGCCAGCATGTCATGAAAGGTATTAGTTAATATTGCCTAATCACCTCATGCTGTAAAACAGCACCGAAGCCTGTGATGTGACATTGAGTAAGGTGGCTTATGGCCAGTGTTGTAAGAGTCTGCAGCCATAGGAGGGCAGTGTGGCTTCAGTCTTTTCACGCTCTCGGTGGAAAGACGGAGCTAAATAGAGCTGAACTTATCTTTTTGGAAGATGCATCGCCACTGCAGTGCACAGTGAAATTCCTCAGATCACCACGTATCCCCTTATTTCATTATCTCCTCCAGAGTCACTTATACAGACCCGGTTTATTCATCCAGCGTGACATAAGCGATGTAACATTGGTTGAATGCAGTTTCCTTTCACAGGATTTTTTTTCTTTTTCATTTTTTCCAGTACATATCCTTAAATTACAAAACTGCTCGCTCAAGTGGCTTTAACAACCATCTCTGCCACTCTGCTCGCTCTTCTTCCCTCGTCTTGTACAGAAATTGGTTTATAATGTCAATTTGCGGTTTTACATTACAGTCCAAGTGGATGTCTATTAACCACCTGTATTCTTGCTCCATCACATATGTTCCTCAATGATCTACTAATGGTTTTCTTGCTCTCTAGTGTCCATTCCACCATATATGAGCATGTTCTCCTTTAATTTTACGGTTTGAAATTTGGAGGCCTGTGCCTGGATGCAATCATTTCTTAATTACACGAAGAAGAAAAAGACCTTTATAGGATTAATTTGACACTAATAGCACAACCCTAACAACAGTTGTCAGGTTAAGTAGTGTCATGGCTTCCTTAGTCCTCACTGATTCATATAAACAACCTATCCCATCATCCCCGCCTCAAATCAGAAGAGGACAAGGTAAGTGATGGATGACATCGCCTCTAGGCTGCCAGGGGTTATTAGTCCTGCACTGAATAGTACCTCAGAGACCGCCTTCCAGTAGCATCACCACCACTCCTCATCTGGAATGTGACATGAATTTCTTAGGCTGTTGTTGACTATTTTGGAAGTCGGAACCTCAGAGTTTTAGAGAAGAGTAGTTATAGTTATATAATTTTCATGTTTCTTTTGTTTTGTGTGTGTTTGATTTCTTTTGTTGTTGTTGTTTTTTAATAGCTTGTTATGAGATGGCTGATGCATCAAAAGAGCATCATGTAAAGTCAGCAGGCACCTTTCCTGTCTCCTCAAGGTCACAGTGTAATGTACTCTGGTCTGCGTGAAAACATAAACTCCTGTAAACTGTCCAAATAAAATTCACCCTTCTAGATCAGTTTACGGCAGATACTGTGCTCTCATAATGTTCTTCTGACCTTATTTTGAAGGATGGTGAAGGTTTCTCTGGGTGAGACACCAGCCATTGCAGACAAGATGGATAAAATGGCAGTATCATAAAGCATTTAGTTTGAGTTTGTAAAATCTGAACTGTTGATTCAGCTCAAGAAGCCTGAGCAGGAATGTCTCACTGTGCAGTACCACGACTGCGTTCAGCCTGACACATAAACTGAAACATTGGTGCACTCACCACCCTGTCATATTATGCAGGTTCTGTACAGGCTGATCTCGTGTGTGGCGTAAGGTGTATACACTCACCGGACACTTTATTAGATACACCTTGCTAATACCGGGGTGGACCCTTTTTTGCCTTCATAACTGCATTAAGTCTTCGTGACGCAGATTCAACAAGAAGTTGCAAACATTCTCCTGAGAGATTTTGATCCATACTGACATGACAGAATCACATGGTTGCAAATTTGTTGGCTGCACATAATGGAAATCTCCCATCCCACTACATCCCAAAGGTGCTCTATTGGATTAGGTTGTGGTGACTGTGGAGGGCATTTGAGAACAATTTTCATGATTTGAGAGGCATGACATGGTGCGTTATTCTGCTGAAAGCAACCATTAGCAGATGGGCACACTGTGGTCATAATGGGCATAAAGAGATAGACAAGATCAGCGGCAATATTCAGTTAGGCTGTGGCATTTAAATGCTCATTTGGTACTAAGGGGCCAAAGTGTAGCAAGAAAATATCCCCCACACCATTACAAGTAAATTGTAGCTCAGTTTCCTGTTCTTAGCTGACAGAAGTGGTACCAAGTGTGGTCTTCTGCTGTCGCCCATCAATATGTTGTGCATTCAGAGATGCTGTTCTGCATACCTTAGCTGTAACGAGCATTTGTTTGACTTCCCCTTCTGGCCATTCTCCTCTGACCTCTAGCACATTCTGATATTCACTTTGAACTTTGGCAGGTCGTCTTCACCATGTCCACATGCCATGAGATTGGCTTATTAGAGAATTGCATTACCAAGCAGTGGAGCAGGTGTACCTAACAAAGTGGCCATTGAGTGTATCCGTGTCATTACTGCACTCACTCATGAACATTTTTCGTTGTCATTTAAGAGAAACAGGAAATCCTAAAATACCTTGAATTACTTTGATTTGATGGGGACTTTTTTTTTCTTCCCTCTATCTTGGTTTAGCAAGCAAATATTGTGCAATACAGTGGAAAAAACCCTGTAACATCTGAAACTGTGTGCTTTATTGAGCTGACTCGGACTGTGGAAGCATCATATTAGCTGAACTTTTATTGCACTTTTACACAGCGTAGCGCCTGTGATGTTTATTCACGATTTCTGACATTGAAATTGCAGGCAGAATGTGAGTATTGTTTTCAGACAGGCGTAAAAATAGATATACATCAATTTATTATTTTAAAGTCCGGTTTTACTTTGACTTTGATGTGTTTGGACAGTCAATCTTTAGCACTCGTAGCCTCTTGTAACCAGTTTTCTTTCTTCTCTTTTCAGAACTATCAGTGCATCTTGAAGTGATAAAAATGCATTTTCCCATTTATTTTTTATTTTTTATCTATAATCAATTTTCTGGTGGTCCATCAAAAGTAACATCAGTTTGAAAATGATAGCAATAAGCGTGTTTTATCTCTCCTGTTCCAGACTCAGAACATCATGTATGACATGGTATCAGACCTGAATGAGAGAGGGGAGGATATGGAGAAAAGGATTGCCCTGCTGGAGACGAAGCTGGAGACTCTACTAAGTAACTTGCAAGCTTTGCCCGGACTCATCAGCCAGGTCATCAGCCAGCAGCACAGGGACTTCCTGGAGGTGCAGCTCCAGCCTTATGACAAACACAGCCCTGAGCGCTCACAGTCAGTGTCCCGACGGAGGTCGTCCTCCACGGCACCGCCCACCTCCTCCGAGAGCAGCTAGAGTCCAGGGGGAATGCCTCCACTGGAGACTTTTGCCATCATATGGCCAAGTTGCATTAATCGTAAAGCCTTATGGTTTCAATAAGTATTATCCAAATTCTGATGACAGAATCCAAGATACTGGGGACAATACACTTTAATGGATAACTTCATGCTGTTATTTGTTTTTTATTACCTCAAAAGATGTTGTTATCCTTGCTCTGGTGACATAAAAATAATGGCGCTTCCCTCAGTAACAACTAAAAGGCCTATCGATGGGGCTATGATAAGAACTCTTCTCCATCTCTATGCAGAGGTAGCCAGTTTTAGGCAGCAGGGTTACCAAGTGTGAAACTATTGCACTAAAATAGTGCTTCTCACAGACTTTGTGCTTCTGCTGGCTTGATTCAGTCTCTGTGTTCCTCAAAGGAAACTGAGAAACCACTGAGAAATCAGTCAGGGAGCATGGCAGTGATATTGAGGAAAAGTGCTGCGGTTTACGGACTGAAGTGAACTGACAGCAGAAGCCAGATGAAAATCGCTCCTACACACTGTCACTCAGAGATAACTTTAAAAGCTTGAAATGAGGAAAATAGCATATATCTTTTAGGTTAGAAACAGCATCAACTATAGTGGTTTTCCTTTGCAGAGTGCCCCTGTAGAATGACTATTTTTGGGGGCCACGTTGCAAATAATTTAATCCTCTAGTAAAAATGAATGCATCAGAACCTGTACTTGCACTTACTTTTTAATCAATGCACTTCAATGCTGACTAAGATATGATATAAAGATACGTTGCTCATTAAAAGAAGAACATTTGAAATGTTCGGGCATGGGTTTATTATTGTCAATAATCGAGTTGTGGCTAGTGTTAATGATTCAAATCGAAGCCCCCTTTCTGTTCCTCACAAAGAAGCATCATCTTAGACCTGCAGAGGTCTTTAGAAACTTACTGAGTGATCATACATTTACTAATTAACCCCCTGTCTCGCTGTGTCTCACCTCCTGTCCTTTGTTTTTCTTTTGCCTGTGCTATTTATGCTTGCTGCCATCCCAGCTGGGCAACAACAAATGCTGAACAACAAAACCGTAACCGTATCTACCTTTTAAAAAGTAAATGCCTATTTTTATATACTTTAATGAGGAGAAGCACACCTCTTAAAACTAAAAAAAACAACAACGTGGGATCGATTAAGAGGCAGATTCAGCATAACTAGCACACGGTTAAGGATATCTCAGACTGGAGTTAAGATACATAAAACTGTCTGTGAGACTCTTTCCTGAACATAATTAACAAACAGTGTGATTTAAAAACTGTGGTATTCTTCACACTCCATCTATCGTTTACAGCATACACTTTGGATGATACTGCTGGATGAGCTGGAAGAGCAGGGCTAGTAAATGTGATTGGCATTTATTACACTTGGAAATGTTAAGGTCCACAATTGATTTAACATATATTCAGATTTTATTCATATATCCACTTTGGTCATTAATGCACTCTAGCTACATATGAACTGTGAAATCTCCTGATGTGTCCAACATAGCCTTTTATGCATTATTACTCAGTATACGACCATAAAGGTTGAATATTTTTAAAACAGCCATTCCAAGGTTCAGAGCATAGTATGGGTCAGAGGAGATCCATCACAGGTCTTGTTCAACCAGCTCACTCATTAAACAATAAATCCATCAGAAAGTTGACAAAACACAGATGTTCCGTCCACAAACTTTAGCAGCATAGAAACCAATGACAGACTATACTGTATGCGACTTAAACGATAAAGAATTAAACAATAAAAATATACAATTTCACCAGTCTCCATCCTTTTTGTGTGCATTTAAATGTGGGTTTGTATCTTATGTGCTTTTGTAGAAAGATGTAACACAGTTCAGTGCAATAACCAGTGTTGTGCTCATCAGTATGTACGCTCCAGGTAAAGTGCACCACAGACTTTGTAGGTCTTCTAAAGTACAAGGCTATTTGATATAGCCAGAATTGCCATTATGTTGGCAAACGTAGCTAAAAGTAAAGGGAGAGTCCTTAAGTATATAAAAAAATTATAAGATTTTTCTTATTTAGAAGCAGAAAGGTAGAATTGATTATTTGTTAAAGGTTAACATGCAACAATTCTACAATTGTACATCAGAAATCCAATTACAGTATTTAAACTTCTACCTGAATAAATGTAATTAATATTCAACAAATTTGATATTATATTAATCTTACGGAAGCATCAGTTTGCAATATTTTGTGTGCATTCAGCTTTGACTTTATTTGCAGTTATACGCTCACTGGCTGCTTTGTTGGTACACCTGTTCAACAGCTCATAAATAACACAAAAACTCATGTATTAAATATGATACACATCACATGGCAGTGTATTTAGACATGTAGATATGGTCAAGACAACCTGCTGAAGTTCACACAGAGGATCAGAATTGGGTAGAAAGGTGATTTAAGTGACTTTGAACATGGCATGGTTGTCGTTGCCAGACGGGCTGATGGGTGACATGAAACATGATACATGAAATATAAACAAATTTCCATAATATCTGTTAGGTTGTTTATGAGTCCTTCCAATTCAGTTTAAAAATAATCATATTTTATGGTCACAACAAGTCCTGGATTACTCGTTTATACTATGCCTGACTCTACTTAGATCTGCTGTGTTTGTGCCAGCAGAGACGTTTAAGAGTGTCCTCTGGTGGACAAACTATGCAACATGAACACTGATAACATTACCACTCATAACATAACTCATAATATCAGCAGTGCTGATATATCGGTCGGTCTTCAGTATGATCACAGTGTGTCCATCTTCTCATGGCTGCTTTCAGCAGGATTACACATGATGTCACAAAGGTGAGATCATCTCACACTGATTGATAACGAGTTGACTGTACTCAAATGGCCTCCAGTGGCACCTGATCTCAATCCAATAGAGCACCTTTGGGATGTGGCAGAATGGGGGATTCTCATAAAGGGTTGTGCAGCTGCAAAATCTGCAGCAACTATGTGATCGTGTCCAGTGGCGGTTTTTGATATGGGCGACATGGGCCGTTGCCCAGGGAGGCATGGTGGTGGGGGCGGGATCATGGGCATTGGCAAAAAAAAAAGTTGCTCGCACCCATGCTGCCTTGACATCGTGCCAGCGCATTTTTGTGATTGCATGGGCACCGGCCGGTTTTCTATTGCCCATAGAAAAGTAAGGCCGCACTCCGTTTGTAGTGCCTGCTGCTTGCTGCACAGGGAGGAGAGGGGCGGAACGGCAGGGGATTCTCTGGCTGGCTGAAGCGGCGTCTAATAACCAACTCGCAAAATAAAACAAAATTAAAACAAACCAACAAACACAAAAGCACCATTCATCATGATATAGACTTATAATTTGCACCGATGTGTTTTCTAAATTCTATCACACACATATATGTGAAAAGTGAGCGCAAGGTCCCTCGGTACGCCTGTGTGCTACTGCTGCTGTGCTGCTGCTGCTGTGCTGAAGTCTCACACACAACCTGTTGAAAGGGGAGGGGGTGCGGCTGCTTCCAAATAAAGCACATTTCATTCATAATGTTGTCAATCCATACTTATTATGTATTAATGATTTTTTTCCTGGGTTGTGCAAAACAGGCTAGGACGCCCAGGGCACCAAACAGGCTAGGACCTCCCCGATCATGTCAAGCTGAACCAAAGTCTCTGAGAAATGTTTCCAGCGTCTCGTTGAATCTGTATCACGAAGAATTAAGGCTCTTCTGCAGGCAAAGGGTATTCTAACCTTCTACCACTGAGGTGTACTCAATGAAGTGGCCCACGAGCCATTTTTTCATCAAGATTTTCTTCTATAGAAGGTTTTTTTTATTCATAACCTAATTTAGGAAACGGTAATTTAGTTCATGTGTAGTTAAATAGTTTTGTTTTATACTGAAAAGCACTTCTAATATTTAACTTGTGGATTATTTCATTAAAAGAGAAAAAGAATTCAAAGCGCACTATTTAAAGTCCTACCTGAGTAAATGTAATCATGCAGTATTTTAGGTACAGGTGTATAACTTTTGTATGAAGATATAAGATAACAGTAACGCAGTCCTGTGGTACATTCTCAGCTAGAAACTGATGTTTTACAGCGTAAAACAGTTATTTAAATCAATTTAGAGCGACGATGTCTCCTCACAACTGAGAAACATCCGAAACTTGATAAAAGTACAAGCCAATGCTCATCTGCACAGGCACACAGGCCTACATTAATTCTTAATAAAATATTGTGTTTAATAGCTTTATTGTACGTTTTGACGTAAAGTTTTTTTTCCTCGAAAAGCTAACTGGGATTTATCACACAAGTTAACTAAACGTTTTTTCTGATATCCAGTGAAGTACAACAATCTTTCCAAATGAATAATGGAATTTTCCATATGTAATCATGCAGTATTTTAGGTACAGGTGTATATTTGCACTTATGGAAGCTCGAGCTGCGTCTAAGCCGACTGTCATTAGTCAACGCACCGGGTATCATACCCCGCCTCTGCCCGAGTTCTCGCGAGATTTCCCTCGAAACTCCGCACAACCGCGTTTGTGTGGCGTGCATGCTAAAGTACCCCAATAACTTTGCCAACTTCCATGTAAAACCTTTACAGTTTCAGCCGGTAACCTGAATTGTACACGGGGAACACCGTCACCATGAGTATACTCGCCAAAATAGCAGAAATTGAAAATGAGGTAAGATGGAAGCAGCCGGCGGGCTAACCCGCTGACACTCACGTTTAAGCTAGCCACAAACTGTTAGCGTTAGCAAAAATATTACAGCCGGGCTTTGTTTTACTCTCAATATTTCTAACTCACATTTTCTCTTTTCGCCACAAAGTGCATATAAAGTTGCTTTACCAGATCAGTGAACTTGTGAATCCATTACTAATCATATAAGACAGTGTAACGGATGTGCTTGTGCAGGTTGATGGTGGTAACAAGTAACAAGCTCGCCTTTACATAACACGTACACTTTAACTGTCCAGTACAAGTTAACTTATGACGGCAGTGCTGTCTTTTAATCCACACGTATCCATATATTATGATCTTTGTATGGTGTGCCGTCTGTTGTTGCATTGAGGAAGCCTCAAATTTGAACATAAGACTTCATACTAGCAGGGGTACTTGCTTTAAATTACACTGAATGTTTTAGTTTGTATTAGAAACCTTACTGTATTCTCAGAGGCAGTAAAAGGAAACCATCCAGGTTGCAGTGCAAAGACGACTTGTTTCACTGTCTTCTTTAAGGGTTGCTACAGCAGATCATCTGCCTCCACCTCTCTTCTCTGTGGTCTTCTTCTTATCTTCCTGCCTGGCAGATCCATCTTGAACATCCTTTCCTTTGTCAGCCATCTCTCTCGCTTTAAATAAAGGGACTATGGCTGGTAAAGTCTTGCCTTCTCTTTTGCTGCCTCCAAACATGCCTTCCCCCTACTATTCTTTTTCTTTGGCCATCAGCAGCCACCCTGCTGGTCAGTTGTGCCGGTAGTGGTTCTTGTTAGTCACTAGTAAGATTTCTAGCTAACATGTTTGATTTGGCAAAGACTTTAAACCGGAGGTCCTCCCTCTCACCAACCTACCCATTTATCTTTAACTTGAGAGCAGGACTAGGTGTACATTGTAATGTGTAGAGAAACACAGCTGTGTTGATCTTGGCCAGAATCTTTCCTGCATATTTAAAATGTTTGCTCCCACCTAAAATACTTTAAACTGCATTATTTATCAAATGGCCAGAAAAACTAAGATTATTGAATAAAATGAATGAATATCTGTTAATTAAGGTTTTAAAAAAAAAAACCCCTCTTTGCCTTAACTATGGTCATGCAAGTATGTAAGTTTGAGTTAAAGTTGCATGTCAAATATAAGAAACTCTTGCATTTAAGTTGGCATAAAGTAAAAATTGTACAGCATGAGAGAATGGGAGTGGGTATATAGTGTTGTTACTACACTGACATTACAGTAAATCAAGATGGGCAAATTTAAACTTTCAATTGTAAAGGATAAGTCTATTCTGTTTTAAGTTTCAGCATGACTCTACCTGAGTGCAGCCAGTAAAAACTGCATACTTGATGCTTTTTAGAAAATTCTCATTCAGACTTGTGTTATTGTTCACTGTAGATGGCCAGGACGCAGAAGAACAAGGCCACAGCTCACCACTTGGGTCTGCTCAAAGCACGTCTTGCCAAACTCAGAAGGGAACTCATCACACCTAAAGGAGGCAGCGGTGGTGGGACAGGAGAAGGTGAGATCAGATCCTAATGATGAGTTAGGATCATTAAAGTTTTATTTTAAATATTTATTTGTTTGTTTGTTTGCCCGCCAAAGAATGCTAATGCATATTTTTCGATATGTTTCCTCCAACTTTTAGGTTTTGATGTAGCGAAAACTGGTGATGCTCGTGTCGGCTTTGTCGGTTTTCCTTCAGTAGGAAAGTCTACACTGCTAAGTAACCTTGCAGGTGTATACTCTGAGGTTGCTGCCTACGAGTTCACCACTCTAACAACAGTACCTGGAGTCATTCGGTATAAAGGTGCTAAAATTCAGGTACAAGAGTTTCTGCTTTGTTCAAAATCTGGAATATTGTTCATGCTGTGGTAAGGTTTAAGGTATTTGCTTATGTTTTTCCTTTTCCTTACTTCTTCCTTTTTAGCTCCTGGATCTCCCAGGAATCATCGAGGGCGCCAAGGATGGAAAGGGCAGAGGCCGACAGGTCATCGCAGGTAATGATGTGATCACATAGGAGTCCGCTTAGAGGGAAATAAAATGGCAGCACAACTACTGGAATTTAGTTTCCTCCTGTATATATTTATAGACAGATTAAATCATTAGATTTTGTGTTTGTAGATCCGAGAACACTAAAATCAGTGATTTTCAGTGAGACAATGATTCACGTTGTTTATCTAAAGTTTGCTTAAAACATGCAAGGATGCCACAACCACTGATACAGATTGACTGTGGCCCTGGGCCTGGAGCTGATGTCATGCCCAGCCTTCACCTGGCATTTCAACCCTTAACTGCAACACCCTCCATCTGGAATGCCAGCAGCGATGGCCAAATCACTGCCCACCACCTCCACACTTCCAGGCCTACACCTCCCTTTTATACCAGAGCCCAAAAGAGACTCTTTCTGCTGCTTCCACAGTCCTGCACACAGTTGTCTTCCGCTCATTTTCTGAAACTCTTAGTGTAGTAAGTGCCATCTACAGCGACTGTCTGGGAACCTTCCACACCCCACTTCTAGAGGAAACAGACATACTTGCCACCCGAAGTCTTGGTATTTTAAGCTCTTTCTTTCATGAGCCTCATCACTGACTTCTTCCCGTGGCACACTTATATCATGTTTGCCAGCACATTTTGAAACTTTTCCACTTCATTACTGTGTGCCATTATTTTCTCTGGCATCAAAAAGTGCAAGGCTGCTTAAAGATTTCTTTTGACCATTATGGGTGGGCAGTGAACCTCAACTTTATCAACTCATTGGACACTTTATTAGTTACGCTTTCATTGTACCAGGTTGTGGTACTTCCATTAGAACTGCCTTCATTCTTTGTGGCACATATTAAACAAGGTGCTGGAAACATTCCTCAGATATTTACATGATAACGTGACACAGTTGCTGTGGATTTATCAGCTGCTGACAACTCAATGTCATGTTTACAAAATCGGTTTTAAGATGCTTTGTGACATGGTGTGCTATCCTGCTACAACAATACCTAGGTAGGCTGTGACATTTTAAATCATGCTCAGTGGTCTATGTAGATTTTCAGTCATACAGGTCATGGTAGTCTCAAGTGCTTGAAAAGAAGGTAACTAGACTTCTTTAGGTTTGTGAAGACATTTTTTGCACCTCATATGAGCTACCAAGGTCACCTGAGGCCAGGTGAGGGTGGGTGTGGAAATGCCTGGGAACGTTTCTCAAAATTGCATTGTAGGTGGGTCATAGCTTGTGTCACAAGCCACCACCTCTGTTTAGTGACAGACATTCACAGTGGACGTAGATGGACTTCTTTACTCGTCTCTCAAACCGTCTGTGTTCTTGGTCCAAAATGTGAATACTGGCATCCTCAAAAGAGTGTCCTTTCTCCTTTAAGTTCAGTTGTCTTGTTCTGTTGAGCTTTCCCTCCTGTATTGTTCCATGTGTTTATGGAGTGGTCATTTGGTTTCCATAAAAAGCACTCCTCACAGCACTCTCTGGGTAATTTCCCTTTTTTTTAGACCATTCTCTGTAGAACCTGTAAGTAGTTTCTGAAATGCAGACCAGCTCGTCCTGCATAAACAACCAAAGTCACTTAAATCATCCTTTTTCCCCGTTCTGAGCCTCAGGTTTGAACTTCAGCGAGTCATCTTGACCCATATGACCTCCCTGGCTATATGTCTATATATTGCCTTGTGATTGGCTGATTAAATGTTTGCATTAACGAGCAGCTGAACAGGTGTACTTCAAGTCATCATGAGTGCATATCGAGTGTTTACAAGTAGTTGCCACATACTGACTACTTTAATTTCTTGTGTCCCCAAACTTCATACATATTTTATCCACTAAAGAAGTAATGGGATTTCTTTTTACACACTTCTGACTGATGTTATTGTTTCTTTTTCCTCTCACTCACAGTGGCTCGAACCTGCAATCTGATCCTGATAGTGCTCGATGTGTTGAAGCCTCTTCTTCATAAGAAGCTAATAGAACATGAGCTGGAAGGCTTCGGCATTCGGCTTAACAAGCAACCACCAAACATCGGTTTCAAGAAAAAGGACAAAGGAGGCATCAACTTTACCGCTACGGTACGTCTCATATAATAAACAGACTAAATGAAACTTCTCACTTACAGTTTTCACTTAAGAATTAATAACTGAAGTGAATAATTACACTGATACTTAAAAACATTATTTACTTGTCATTCTTAGCCTCTGCATTGAAGTGTAATATGTTCTCCAAGCTAAGTTTTTAAAATCCCAGTCCCACACATTTTTTTTGTCTGATGTTTTGTCCTTTTTTGCTGTTTATCTTCCGGTCCAGCATTTGTGTCTATCTTTAATTTTGAGAACAGTTTAACCCTCTTGCTACATGTTACCTGTGCTAATGTTAGCCCAACAGTAGTTCTGTAGCTCATCATGAGGTAGCAGAATGTCAACTATCCCATTTTCTTTAATCAAACAAACATGGGTGGTATTTAATTTTCCCTTCTTCGTTTATGCCCAAAGCTGTATGTTTTTCATATTTTGCAGTTTATTGTAACACCTTGGAGAACAGCCACTCTCATTTATTCAGCAGAGGATTTAGATGCAGAAAAGGGTAGTGATGCCACATGGATAGAACATATGGATTTTTATTGTATTACTGACTCTAATATGTAATAATTTATTAATACAGATCTTTAAATTGTGTGACTTTTTTTAATGAATATTTTTTTGCTTTTTCGTGTTACTCTAAATGATCCACTCACATGCACTCTCTCTTTCTCTCTCCAGTGTGCACAGAGTGAGCTTGACGCTGAAACAGTTAAGAGTATCTTGGCAGAGTACAAGATCCACAACGCCGACATCACTCTGCGCAGTGACTCCACAGCTGATGACCTCATCGATGTGGTGGAGGGAAATCGGTGAGCTGCTGAAGTGTCACAATGGGCCTTTCTTAGTCATTCTCAGTGGGTGTGGCCTGCCGGTCCAAAATCCCATTTAACACTCCCATCATTCCCACTACAGATGGATTTAAATATGCTGTTTATGTGCTAGGCAGCATCCGGAAGAACTCCTGTTTTAATCTTACTTAAAAACCTTTGAGTCATCTATCTTAATATAAGAAGTCAACAAATATGGGATCAGAGATATGTGGAGTTGAGCATGGTCCCTCCTCAGAAAAAAAGCCACTAGGAGAAAGACCACAACACAGTAGAATAAAAACTACAACTTCAGAAAAGAAACAAATGACCAAACACTATGTCTATAGAATATTTTTTCAAATATTGTCTAAATCCTGTACACCCCCATTGTGGATCTTGAGACTGATCAATCAAGGTCTGATTGAAGTCCAGACTTTCAGCTTTATTGTAAGGGATTTGGCCAAAAAATGCATTAAGTGTTTAGGATTTACAGCATTTTTCATTGACAGCCCCCCATTTTCAGAGGCTCAAAAGTAATTGGACAAACATAATTTTAAATACAAGGACTTTTTAAAAAAAGATTCTTGCAGTGAGTGCCAGAAGTCACCCATGGACATCACAAGATGTTGTTTCCTCCCATGAGATGCTCCACTAAGCTTTAGCTTTTACGACAGCTGCCTTCAGCTGCTGCTTGTTTGTGGGTCTCTCTGCCCTCACTTTTGTATTTAATAACTGAAAAGCTGCTCTACTGATTTGAGATCAGGTGACCTGGCCACTGAAGAATGTCTCATTTCTTTCCCTTGAGAAACTCCAGTCATTGCTTTTGCAGTATGCTTTGGGTCATCATCCATTTGTACTGCAAAGCTCTGTCTGATCACTTTTGCAGCATTTGGCTAAACCTGAGCAGAGAAGAGCTTTTTGTTTGTTTTTTGTGAAAATCCCTTGAATTAAAGATGAAATTCTGGCTTTCATTCACATTTTAATTGACTTAAAATCCACTGTGATGTTGTACAAAGGCAAAATATTTTTAAAAAGTCTCATAATTCACAAGCCTATGGGCCTATGAACTGTAATTGCATAAAGCATTAGGTGGGGCCCCCTCCTTGCCTGTATACTTACAGTATTTATTTGAAGAGAGATGTCTTAACATTAGGAAATGTAGCAATACATATTTTAAACATGATTAAAATTACTTAATATACATATATAAAAATATATAGCAAAAGATTCCTGTGAAAGTGAACACTTTTTCCTACAAAAAATAACTTGACGTTGGGAGGAAAATGGACACAGTAGAAACTATAACCACCTAAAAGTAGAAGGATTCACTTAATCCACATGCTGTTATACAATTTAATGAAATATACATTATTTATTCCATCCGTCCAGCCATTCTCTTCCACTTATCCAATTCAGGGTAGCAGATGGCTGGAGGCTATCCCAGCTACCATAGAGAGGTGGGGTACAGCATGGATAAAACACCAGTCTGTCGCAGGACTAACACGGAGAGATGGACAACGATTCACACTCACACACACGGCCAATTTGGAATCACCAATTAACCTAAACCCACTAACTGCATGTCATTGGACTGTGGGAGGAAGTACAGCGAGAACCCAGGCATGTAAACTCTACATCAGGCAGTAGTGCTAAAACAGTATATAGATCAATAAAATAAGACATGTCAAAAGAAATAAGGTAGGCAGTAATTTGAAGTGAAAAAATACAATAAATTAAAATAAGTTTACATTTAAATGAAAATATTAAGCTTTATATGAAAAACAAAATATCTCAAATTCAACAAGCAGAATAAAGAAAATGTCTTACTAAATGTAGTAGAAACAGTAGAGCATGTCAGTGACTCAGAGTATACTGGAGTGTATAGTTAACAATGTAGTTCAGTTTTATTTATGTAGCACCAAATCATCACAATGGTCTCAAGACACTTAATATTTAAAGATAAAGACAACATTATAGAAGAACTCCAGTGATTCAGCGATTTCCTTATGAACAAAAACTTGGCATCAGTGGGAAGAAAAACTCATTTTCAACAGGAAGAGACTTCTGGCAGAACGCGGCTCAGGGAGGAGCAGCCATCTGCTGTGAGGGGAAAGGGAAAAGCACAGAGATGGCAAAGCACAAACTGTGACAGAATGCAAAAAAACTTACTCTGGTGGCATGTAAGTGCGAGAGGAGTGAAAGAGGCAAATGGATTATGGGAGGTCATGCATTATTCTGAGCCAACAGCAGCATAACTGAGGGATAGTTCAAGGTCACCTGATCTTACCTTTACTGCAAGCTCTATGAATTTATAATGATATTCATTAGGAGTTATTCTGCCAAAAGTAATTGATTTGTAAATCTTCTGTTTGAGACCCTTTGCACCCTGTGTTAGGTAAATAGCATTAGTTGTAATATCTGACATTTGTGAACCAGCTGACATGTTGGTTAACAAGTAAATGTAGTAGAAGGCTTCATGCGGCACCAAAATATAGATTCATTTCTTCACTATTTTATTTCTTGGATTTTTAGTATAACTGAGTATGTAGTGGTTTCACTTACAGACTCTGTCTCTGTCCCAACAGTGTCTACATCCCATGCATTTATGTGCTCAACAAAATCGACCAGATCTCTATTGAAGAGCTCGACATCATCTACAAAGTGCCCCACTGTGTGCCCATCTCAGCCCACCACCGCTGGAACTTTGATGACCTGCTGGAGAGGATGTGGGACTACTTAAAGCTTGTGCGCATGTAAGAGTTTCCATCAATACAATCTGCAGAAGATGCTGTGAATGAATGGCGAAAGTCAGTTATAGATTTAAAGCAAGTGTTTGGAAAATTGAAGTGTTTTTGTGTTCAGACTGGAAAAAGTGACTGTGATGATGTGCTTACTTGCAGCTACACCAAACCCAAAGGCCAGCTTCCTGATTACACGTCTCCTGTTGTGCTCCCCAACGAACGAACTTCAGTGGAGGATTTCTGCATGAAGATTCACAAAAACCTCATCAAAGAATTTAAGTAGTGAGTATAGTTGCTTTTGCAAAAATGCTAATATTTTTTTAAATGTTTTTGTCTATCAGTTGTTTATTTAAGTTACTGAAATAAGAACACCCTCTCTCAATTTCTAAGGTTTCACAGATCAGGATAAAATAAAATACTTTAAATAGTATATAATGAAATCACTTTAGAACCTTTAAAAGGTTCTAAAGTTATTTAAATACAACCTGAGATGAACAACACCACATGGAATATTACACAGTGTCATTATTTATTTAACAAAAACCAGGCTGGATTTTTGTGAAAAACATACAACCCCTGATTCAACAGCTTGTAGAAAACCACCTTTAAAAGCAATATTATAAACTAATCATTTTCTGAACGACTTCATCATTCGGTGACATTGTTGTTGAGGAATTTGGGCCAAATCTTCTTTATAACGTTGCTTTAGATCAGGGGTGGGGGAACTCCAGGCAGGTTTTAGATCTCACCCTGAGTCAGCACACCTGAATCAAATGATTAGTTCATTACCAGACCTCTGGAGAACTTCATAACATGTAAAGGAGGTAATTTAGCCATTTAAATCAGCTGTGTTGGATCAAGGACACATCTAAAACCTGCAGGACACCGGCCCCACTTACCCTAATAATTACTATGGAAGCAGGAAGTGTACTTTAGTTTTTCACACATTGTCCTGCATTTTTGGCTTAATTTTTGTTAAATAAATAATGGCACATATGTAATATGTTGTTTTTTGTTTTTGTTTTATTTAGTTCATCTAAATTTGTATTTAAGTGATTTTAGAGCATGGTATTGACCAGATAATTCTTAATGTGTTTTTATGCATCAAAACCTTGAAACTAAAACAGGGTGTACATTCTTTTTCACATGACTCTATCACCTCCCTTAATGGCAACATTTACAAGACTAAATGTTGCCATCACTGGAACGTTTGATTTTTAGACATGTGACCGTGTGTTGCACCATCATCTCCAAATGGCCTAGCCAAGATAACATCGTCAATCATTCATTATGTTAGTGCTCCCAAGCATTAGCCATCCTCAAGGGAATGGACAGGTCAAACTGTGACATATGCAAGCTTCTGCACCTAAAGGATGTCACATACCCAGTAGGTTCCTTTTATAATAGAGCCGTAGCCAAGAATGAGTTGTAGGGCTACTTTATAATGGCCTGATATCTTTTCTTTTCACACTCTTGAAGGAATCATCAGTCAACCAGGATCAAACTCTTTTTCTTTTTTTTTTCCTTAACTCTTTCTTTCAGTGCACTTGTTTGGGGCTCCTCTGTAAAGCACAACCCTCAAAAGGTGGGCAAGGACCATGTGATGGAGGATGAAGATGTTATCCAGCTGGTGAAAAAGTAGAAGAAAAAGAAAAGTCTTAATCCTCACTGCATGACCTGTGTTATCACAAAGTGTTCTGTACAGCTGCTCAATAAACTACCGGACATGTCTTTCATTACAGCATCTGTTATTTTTGCTTTCATTCATTTAGAACAATGGCAGGTTAAAGTGTCATATTTAAAGTAACACACAGTACTTAACACCATGAATAGTTCATATTGAATATTGGTTAAGGTTTCCATTGACTCCTAAAAGAACTGTACAATAAAATCACAGTGGAATCTCAATGTGTCTGTTCTTGTGCTTTTATTAAGATAATAGATTTATTACTTTATCTAAAAGTGTAACCAGGAGTGTTCTGTGTTGTTCTAAATTTGGTTTGTTAGGAAAAATTCCACAGAAATGTTGCAGATATGTACTTGCACCGGCATTATGGCAAACATTTAACTGTGGCTCAGGGGGAGGAGGGGGGAAAAGAGATTTATGTGACATTGATGATGGGGATAGTTATTCAAACTGGTGGCCCACCCACTCCCCCCGCTCTTTGGTGGGGACGGCCACTCAGGTTAATAAGTTCATTTACTCAGATGCAGTCTGAGGGTTGTTGGGATGTTCACAAGTAGCCAAACTCCACAGAGCAAAATAAAGCTGCTTTTTATTGGAGCTGGGTGCACTCTTGGAAGCTGGTGTCATTTAATGTCCGTATGTTACAACAAGAGCACTCTGAGTGCGAGCACCAGATGCTAATGAATGAATGCAGTGGATAACACCAAGCATGTAAACTGTATGGCTAGATTAGAAATTTGAAGAGTCAAATCAACCAGTCCAAACGTGAAAGATGCTCATGTTTTGTTTTTTAATTATCAAACGTGTGCGCAAAACACATTCAGAGATGTGTTGCCAAGCTAAATAAGAGACCCTTACATTTTATTTAACATGTATACATAAAATCCAGACATTTATCATATATTGGATATAATATTGCAGAAAAATGCATGCTTTTGTCTGCATTTACTAAATGAAGATGATATGGAACCGCAAAGAAAAATGACTCCAGTTTGCCAGCGAGAGAAATCCACTGCGTGTTTCCACAAAATCTTTCACTGCTCATAAGTAAAAAGCCACTTATTTGTAAGAAGTGTCATCAATATTGTGGGGTTTTTTTTAAAAACAAAAAATTGGTTACAGTGTCTAATGCTGGATAATCCTTAACACTTTAGATTTGCACAGATGTGTTTAGAAAAAAAACATGTGAAAGCGAGACAGGATAACGGCTCTTCGAGTGTATTTGATATCTTTTGACTCCAGGTCTTTTAGCCGAAAAGCCGCTTTTTAGTAAAAGCTGCAGTGGTTGAAGGTGATGCCTGCCTGTCCAGCAGAAGCAACAGCAGCAGGATCAACCCTTCCCAGACACCGCCTCTTCCCCACCCCCTTTTACCCTGTAAATTATAGCAGCACTTTAGCTAATGAAAGAGTTGAACACTGGGCACTAATAAAAGCCATTAAGTGAATAAAGCACTTCCCCCTCTAACAAAATTAAAGAATCTACCCATTTGGAGAGAGAGGACTCTGTATTAATATTTATGAAATGCGGAACCGGCGCCCGCCCCCCCCCCCCCCCCACCCACCCCAACCCCCCCCCCCCCCCACCACACC
>VUQG01009576.1:11538-37302 GCA_015106755.1 Etia nguti | reverse complement strand
TAATCGGAAAATCGGTAATCAAAACCCACCCCCTACTCCTGACTGAAGATTGGCCCGTTTACAGCATCCTGCCATTCGATTGCATTTGTCCCTAAACATCGGGAACCCTCTGCTTAACTTTTATCGAGTGAAAAAAAGTTAGCGTTCATCCTCCAGCTTCACCGTGTTTATGTTATGCTAACATAGCTGTGTCGCTAGCGCATAATCATTATATACCAGCTAGTCCAACTTCAGTAACCCTACAAAAGTCACTGCTGTTTAGTTTTCTGTCTTCATTTATGTTGGAAGTGATAGCAGAGCTGTACGTTTTAATTTTTTCAGAAATCTCTCAGCGAGCTAACTTTCTGCTAACTTCTAACTCCATTAAGCTAACTTACTTACTTACTTACATTAAGTTTAACAAATTCTGTTTTCATGGATGCCTGGATGTTAAACTTAATTGTTACACCTGGTAATGCAGCAAAACTGATCATTTAATTAAATGGGAGTTTTTAACTCTCAGTGATGCCGCAGTGTTCATTTGACTTTGAGTTTGGACCCAGATTACTCCACGAGGCTCCTGACTACAGTAGCAGTAATGCTCCGACAATCCATCAAGCGGTGCGGCTTCGTAGTTTACCAAAGTCGTACTAAAACATTTTTGACAGATTTTTGAGTGGCGTGTAGCACATAAAATCGGTCCGAGGTCAGTAAGCACAACCAGAATTCAAACATAAGGTGCACCGGATTATAAGGCGCACTCTCGATTTTTGAGAAATTGAAAGGATTTTAAGTGCGCCTTATAGTGCGGAAAATACGGTACTTTATTATTTCCAAAGGTGTCACCACAGGAGACACAGTAGTCTGAAAGGCTTGATCCATCTTGTATTTCTTTATATTTCTTTAGGAAAACTGGAAATAGCTGCAGCAATTTGTTGAAATATCTGCAAACATTACAAGAAAGTCTAGATAATTGACAAAATATAAAGAAAGAAAGAGTGACTCAAGACTTTTGCACAGAACTGTACATTCATCTTACAGGATTATAAATGACCAAAAATGCTGCTTTTATTTCTGCTCTATCCCTTAATTCAGAGATGTCTCAACAGCTACGAGGGTCTGAATTTTAATTTGGTCTATCAGCACATCCAAAGGATGTCTCAGGGTCACCTGATCCAGCTCTGACCGTAAGCTTGATCAGAATGGAAAGTTTAAACCCTGACCTTAAAAGCAGAGCTGGTGTTTGTCTCTTTAATCTGGGGAGCTGGAGCTAAAGGAGGGCAGATAACTTCTGCCTTCCACTCTCACAAAGCAGCAGGTTCCTTGATGTGGGGTTTCTTGTAATTTACAAAGACTGAGGACACAAAGACAATTTTCACCCTCCCTGAGGAAAAACATATGCATAGATGTCATGCTTTGTGTGGAACATTTCAGGTAGCGTACTAGATTAATTCTGAATTAATTTTTAGTGTGCAGAAAGCATCTTGTTTTTCCCCTTCCTTCCTACTGTCATTCAAAACCTGCTGCATAACTTTTTGAGTGTTTGTGCTGACCAATGCTGCCACCAACAGGATTGTCCTAAAACTGAATGAATCCAGACTGTACTGTGGCCTTAAAGAAAGCATGTGTGTGCACTTTGAGACTTCAGCTGCATTTAAACACATAGTCCGTTAATAAAACGTAATTTTGATTAGTGATTAATTGATATCTAGTATCATTTATTTTGTTAAATTTGATTATTCATTGACTAACTTTCATTTTTATTCACTCTAGATTTTCTTTTTTAACGCACCTTGAGGTGACTGTTGTTGTGATTTAGTGAAATAAAACTGAACTGAACTGAAATGTAGTTTCCAAATATTTTAGTTGATCCTTCTAAACAATCCAGAAGTCAGTAACGACTGAGCTCATCAGGTTTTCTTCAGTTTCTCATTATGTGAGTTAACTGAGAGTCTCAGAGGTAAAGTTTGCCATCAACATGGTCATCCTCTCCTTCAAGGACTTCCTTGAAAGGAATCAGCCACCAAATTGTGATTTAGTGTATCAAGGTTTATTCTTCCAACTTCAAATCAACTGCAATTGTAAGCGTAAACAGGGAAAAGACACAGAAAGCTTTTTATCATTTCTCAAACTTTTGCCTATTCATCTCCTCTGTCCTCTTCCTTCCTTTGACAAAGAAATCCCTCTCAGGACACCATGTTGAAGGATATCCGCGTTCCAAAATGCATCTGGAGAACAGAAGTGGCTTGATAGAGGAGCTCTAATCAAGGTTTCTCAGATTTAACCTTTGAAAAATGGTTTTTTCCTTCAAATTATAAAAGAGGTGCAGCACACAGCTGGAGTATACAAACTGTGGAGGACTCTAAACAACTTGTCCTTACCCCAGAATGGAAAGTAAAAGAAAAACAAGCTTAGGCCTTCAGCCAGTTACTCTTAAATTTACCGATAAATAAAGTTATCTTTTAAACTAGCATACTCTCCACTCAACAAAACTGCTGCCTACGTAAAGGAGAGCCTGTGAAATGTAATATAGTGATCCAAAGGTGATCCCAAGGAACACAAGAGCCAAGGAAAGATGAGGAAAGGAAGCAAGGTGGAAAAGTGAGAAATAAAAAGTGGAAAATAAAACATGAATCTGTCAGGAAGTCCAAACAAAAACTGTCACAACTACCAAGTAAAACAGGAAACAACTCAAAAGACAGACAACCAGACTGACCCTAAACTTGATGCAGAGAGAGTGGAAAGTACATACCCAGTACAGTAGGTGGTGTGGAATATGTTATGGTTTGTTTAATGGGGTAAATCTTATTTGATGAGATCTAATTGCCTGTGTTATTAGCTATAATTTTATACTTGCTGAAATATTAATACAGTCGCAGCCATTATTTAATCCATAATCATGACTGCCATCCCCATCATAATCAAGGCAGGAGACACCACTTACTAACTTGTATTTACAGGGATAATAAAACTATAGCCCTCGCAGCAGTTGCTGCAGCCATAAAATCCATTAATGTCAGCCTGATGTTCATTACAAACCAGTTAACAAGACTCAGTAATACAGAGGAGAGACAACACTGGTAAAGAGCGAATAATAATAAACTTGAAATGTGTGAGGTCAGTGAGATTAGAAATATCAAGGGTGCCGGATGAGTGAAATACGCAGCTCCAAAAAATTAGGGGAAAATTTAATTCATACAGCCCAATGAGTGAAATATTTAAGGTGAAAATCTAAAGTGGATTGTTGAGAAACATTTGAAAACCCAAATCATCAAGCTTTTCAGGGCTAGATTCAATAAAATGGAAAACACACACTGGTTTTGTAATGTGGCTCAGTAATGTGTACGACCCCCCCACATGCTTGTATGCACTCCTGCAATGTCTGTGCATGCTCCTTACAAGGCAGTGGATGGTTTCCTGGAGGATCTCCTCTCAGACCATAGCATCATGGCATCACCAAGACTGGACAGTCTGTGGTAGTTTTTATATTCCAAATTTTCAGAGACAACTTTTGACATGAATATCTCAGAAACCATCAACGATAAAAGCCTGAGTGTGCCAGTTTAGCTCAGGGGGCTGAGCGGGCGACCATATGCCATATTGCTGAGACCGGCCAGCCCGGTTTGAGTCCGACCCGCAGCCCTTTGCCGCATGTCTTCCCCTCTCTCTCCCTCTGCTTTCCTGTCAGTCTTCACTGTACCTATCCAATAAAGACAACCCCCCCAAAAAAACTTTCAGATAAAAGCCTGAAATTTTCACAGCCCTCTCCATCAAAATTAGCCTGGATCTGTAATTTGAGACAGATACATCAAAAAGTCAGATTATTGGTTAGTTCAAATCTGAAAAAAGCTGTCCTGTAAAGTCCCATATTTGAGCACACACTGAAAAAAAAATCAAATAAATAATATCGCAAACGACAACTAGTCACAATTTCTAAATGGTGTATTTAACATTCTATCTTTATTCAACTTTCATGCTGGTTTGAACAAATATGACAAGATGTATGACCAAAACAAAAAATATCAGTAGATAGTCTCATCCAAATAGAAAAATGTTACTCTATAACTGAGAAAATAATTTAAAAAACAAATATACTTCATTTTCAAGACATTTACGATCTAGTCAGATCAAATAGTTGTCAGGAGCTGGGTCTGTGACCCAGTATTTTGAGTTTATTTTGTATTTTTGATTTCTTATGTTATATTGGAAATATGCCAAGTTCCTGTGTTGTTATTATTAGCTAGGATGTAGTTGAGTTTTAGTCTAGTTTATGTTTCACCTATGTCTTCTTGTTTATGAGTCTTTGTCCCTCTCCCTCTCTCACTCCCTCTTTCTGTCTCTTGTGTCAAGCTTGCGTGTCTCAGTTCATGTCTCTCCATGTTTCCTGTTTTATTTTGAAAGGTCTGGTGTTTCCATGTTCAGTGTGTTTAGTTTTACTTTTCTGTGTGGCGTCATGATCATTTGTGTCAGCTGTGTCTCCCCGGTGTTTCCACTTCCCTCATTACCCTTCTGTGTATTTAAGTCCTCTGGACATACCCCTGCTAGTGTACAGTATTTTATTTAAACATACGCAATAAAGATCAAATTAGTGGTGGTGGGAAAATATTCCTACCGTGCCCACCATAAACTGCGCCCATTTGTTGTTGGCTGTTTTGTAAACACAAGTAGTTTGGCTAAGCCCAAACTTCCTATTTCAAATCAAGGCTGTTACTAAAACTAAGACTAACTGTGAAAAAAACAGTTTAGTCAGTGGAATAAAAGGAAAAGTTTAGAATGAGGCAAAGAACAACCCTTTAAAATATGCTGTCATAAAATAGGTTCAAAATTAAGAAAAATGTAAAAAAAAAAAAAAAAAAAAAAAAAAAAGAAAAAAAAAAAAAAGGAAAAAAAAAAAAAAAAAAAAAAGAAAGAACAAGGAGAAGGAGATTTTTGTTGAAAATGACAACCACATTGTGAGTCATTCTCGTTCTTATTATTTAAACAGAATACGAGACTTTAGATGTATCTTGGTGCTTGGTACTGGTGATCGAGGAAGGGCTGAATTATGATACCTACTGTCTTTATTTTTTATGTTTTTTTAATTAAGAATGGCAACTCTAAACAAGCACATTCAGTCACCTACACTAACCTAAAGAAAACCTCTGATCTTGTTCTACCTGTTTGTGCTTTCTCATCTATTTCCTGCCATTAAGTCAAATAGGTTAATGTATGAGCAAAAACCTGATTATGAAGACAAAACTACAACCAGAACAAACTATTTTTCACAGTGTTCTTTGTGTGTTCTTTCAAACTGCAGAAAGGTTTTGTTTCTCTCCCTCATGGGAATAAGTTGCTTATCCATTATAAGGTGTAACACGTCGTTTCATGTCATTAGCCAAAGAGTGTCAAAAATGATTCATAAATGCTGCGGCACACTATAAATCTGAGACTTCTTTAATGGATTTGTGTCAGTTAAGTATTTTGTAACAAACGCTTTCAAGTGCGTCCAGGCTATACACAGAGCTTCATGGTGCAACTCTTTCTCCCAATAACTCCTGTGTTAGCAACTTCCTTGTAAAAAGAAAAGAAGTTTAAATGGAATTAAGGACATTTCCTTACACTGTTACTTTTTGCACAGTGTCACTTCATATTTTAAGGTGGGGCGGGGGGTGGTGGCAAAGAACTGAATTTCATATTTTAATATGTGAATCATCATGTCTGAAATAGTGTTGTAATGAGCGTGACAATGTTGTGAGTCACTGTGCAGCCAAATCAAACAAATCAGAGGAGGCTGAAATTGAGCTGGAAGAGGTGATGATGGGAAGACGGATGTGTGTGACCACACAGAGTACACTTCTCATTAAAAACAAGACAAAGGCGAAGAAAATTATATTTTATATGCTATTTCTCTATTGCTTGAAAAGGTTCTGCAAAGAGCTTCCACTGAGGTAACTCTTTGTAATGAATATTATGTCCCACTGAATGTTTTGCTGTTTGTGTGCTTTTTGTTTGTTTTTTTTAAAGTAGTTTGGATACTTTTATGTCAAAGTGAAGTTGCTGCCTATGTGCATTTCATTCCTGGTGTCTCATGCTGAGGTCAAAGTTTTTGAATAATGCTTTATAATGACCACCAGAGTATGACTAAAACCTGTGGGTGCACAGTGTTCTGGTTTATATTCTGTTTTTTGTTATCGGTGTCTTGTAAGCCTATTTAGGCTGGCATATTATTTCATGCATGATACAGTAATGAAATAAAATCTAAGTCAATCTGAAAGAAAAAAAAAGAGTTGATGGCATTCAATGGCCCGTTTATGATGTACACCTAAAACTAAAAATAAAACTTTCTAATGTGCTAGTCTTTCAAGCCTTGCTTCATTAATACTAGTAGCTTCAAACTGTTTTTCTAATTTTATTTTGTCATTACTTTGAGGTGCTGACTTGGTGAGAACATTTATGTGAACTGAACACATGACCTAATTAACCTGGGAAAAAAGAAAGGTTATTTGAGTGACCTTCAGTGTGGCATGGTTGTAGGTGCCAGACAAGCTGAGTGTTTCAGAAACTGTTGATCTGCTGAGAGCTTCTCACACAGTCATCTCTAGGGTTTACAGAGAACGGTCTGGAAAAAGAGAAAATATCCAGCGAAAGGCAGTTCTCTGGAAGAAAATGCCAGGTTGTTGTCACAGGTCAGGGGTGAATAGCCAGACTGCAACAGTAACTTAATCATTTGTTGCAACCAAGGTATGCAGAAAAGCATCTCTGATTGCACATGTTGAATCCTGAAGCAGATGGGCTACAGCAGTAAAAGACCACAACAGGCGCCAGTGCTTCCAGGTAAGAACAGGAAACTGAGCTACAGTTCACAAAGGTTCATCAATAATGGACAAGAGGAGACTGGAAAAACACTGGCTGGTCTGATGAGTCTCAGTTTCTCCTGCAATGTTGAGATAGTTTACCTAATTTTGTCTAAACAAGATGATAGATAGAGTCATCCTGCCTTGTATGAGTGAGTCAACCTGCTGGTGATGTAATGATGTAGGGATATTTTTTGGCACAGTTTAGGTCCTTTAGTACCAAGTGAAGATCATTTAAATGAGCACTGTCTAAACGCCACAGCCTACCTGAGTAATGCTGCTGACCATGTCCATCCCTATATGACCACAGTGTACCCATCTTCTCATGGCTGCTTCCAGCAGGATAATGTGCTATGTCACAAAGCTCAAATCATCTCAAACTGGTTTGTTGACCATGACAATGGGTTCACTGTACTCAAATGACCACAGTTGCAAGATCGCAATCCAATAGAGCACCTTTGGGATGTGGTAGAACGGGAGAGCTACATTGTGAATGTTCCACCAACATCCACAATGTGGCTGCAGCAACTTTGTGATGCTATCGTGTCAATATGGACCAAAATTTCTGAGGAATGTTTTCAGCACTTTAATGAGTCTACAGAAATGTAGACTAACGCTAATAACCAGGGGTTAGGGTTTCTTTATGTTTCCAGCTAAAAAATGTATCTAACCTTAGTTATAAATAGCCACAGTACACACAGTGCTCCACCAACAAGAAAAGTCTTACAATTTTTTTTTAGTTTAAAAACACTATTAGCAGAGTATTGCCAATACATATTGTAGCTAGGGTGACCAAATCTAGGCTTCAGCTGCTGTTCGATTTAGTAAAAAACAGAACGCATCCATACACTGGCACCTTTTTAAGCCATATTGGGCAATTTTAGCAATTTTTAGCTAATTATGAAGCACATATACTGTATCAATTCATATAGTCATATTTTCTCCTGTGCAAAATTAAGAAAAGGCTCTAGAAAAAAGACAAAAACTCTATTTCTCAGAATATAGTGCCACTTAATTGACTTTGTGGCAGTTTCAATAATATTCACCAAAATCTGCAAAGCTTGTGACTTACCAGCATAGGTATTTCATTTAACTTGTCAATGTGCTGAAACTATTATCCTTGCTCTCTTGTATGGAACGTATAACAAAGACATTTTCAACAATATGTCAATGTCCCTCATGTTCTCTCTCTTAATAACCCAGCATGGGCATCATTCATGAGTTTCTATGGCGTGTCTCCCAGGTTACTTGTGCTAAAATAAGAACTGTGGACTCCACAGTACAGATCTATAAATCTCAATTCAATTTTACCTTATAGTCTACTGTAATAAACCAGTTTGTGTTGAAGGTCTGAATCAGAAAAACATACACACACTTTCATCAAAAATTGAAACCTGGAGCGGTCTTATCCAAGCAATAAAAATCTGAACAAAAAGACAGAAATTCAGTCGTTAATAATAACACATATATCTCACCTTACAATAATTAAACTGTTTTAAAACACCATGAGCTATTGAAGGGGGAAAATCAGCCTGTAGGAGCAGAGCAGTTTTATATCAGTCAAGCTTTTTTTAAAGATTAGTTAAGAGCAAGACAACTCAACACAGTCTGCATCTGCATAAGCATCATTGTGAGATGTTTCCTTGTTTCATTAAACCCGTTAACACAGCTCACACAAGATTTTCACTGTAAACATGTACTCCATCTAACAAACGGAGGACTTTCAAAGCATTTCATGCTTTCCTTGAACTGCTAGTTTCATCTGCTACTTCAAAGTGTTCTCGTGTTTAAATTGTAAGGTACAAGGAAACCTTGAGGACTTGTGCTTTTGTTACTGTGTTGTCCTTCTGGAAGCTGAGTGGCTTTTACTTAATAATAGCAGTTCCATGTAGAGCAAGCTATTAAAAAAAATAAATAAATAAATCATGCTATTATTACATGCTGTCCTTCACAGTGCTGGGGCTACCACTGGATACTGTGGTTGTCATCCAGGGAAATACAAACACAAAGCGGTGACACTTTGTGGGCTTCATATTAGCTTAGATGTTCCTAAATTTTCCGTCTCCACACCGGATTTTCTCAGTTTGTTTTTAAGCCTCCTGGCCAAAACATGACACCTTTTAATTTATATCGTGCATTTTTGTACAGCAGCGCAGTTTTGCGACGGTCCCTAACCCTCTTTCCGTACGGTCCGCCGTTCACATACAGCTAATTTCTGGTGAAAACTGAAGTCATAATTGAGCCCAAAAGTAGTAGCAGAAGTAGCTTTACCGGTTTCACCACTATTATGTTGCGTTTGTAATCTCACCAGCGAAAACCGGCGGTACGTTCATTACAAACGGCGGCTCGTTTCAGCCTCTGTAGCTGTCTCCGAAATGAAAAGAAACGGCGCCTACAGGTTTTTGTCTGTTTTCTCCTGCTTTATCGTCTGCGCGTTCTTGTTTCTGTTTTGGTTCTTTGTATTTTACTCAATGGTGCTTGCACCATAAAGACAAGAAACCGTAGCAAGTAAGCTAAAGCTTACCCACACTGCATTGCTTTATTTACAAGTCTCGCGATCACATGATCTCCTTCACCAGGAAGTAAGGTTTTATGGTAAGTGCACAAATCCTGTTACACGTTAATGTATAAACATGTATGTATCTGCCTGAAGCGGACATAAATTGTCTGGTTTGTAATCCAACGATGTCTTATCTTATGATTTATTGCCATGAGATTTTTCGTCGCGTTAAAAAGCGCTTGAAGTGCTAAAGCTGCTGGGTTTCATTGTGTGGTCTCTGTTGAACTGACTTTACTTCTCAGCAAGAGAAAACAGTTAAAGCCACAACAAAGTAAACGTAGAATTTAATCATTAACCTACATGCCAAGACTGGCAGCCATTAAATACTTAGTCTCGAAGGTTTGGTGCTCATTATTAAACCAGAGTTTAGGCTCTCTTTGCAGCTGAACTGGGCAAAAATATTATAAAATCCTTTATCCTTTCATGGATTAAGCACGTGGATGGGATACAGGAAAAGAAACACGAATTCCTCTTTTTTTTCTTTTTTAAATGTTCCGTTTATTGTTCATGTAGCTTGCCACCACATATAGGGTTATTTGTGACAGATAGACAGTACCAAGAATGAAAGGGAATATTTACAAGATGGGACTGAGACCATCCACACATCATAGTGTTATGTATGGTTTGAAGACTGTAGTGCTGACAAAAAGACTAGTGGTTGAGCTGAAAATGTTAAAATCTTGTTGGGATTGACCAAGGTGGACACGATTAGACATCAGTGTATCAGAGGTTTAACGGTGTGAAGATAAAATTAGAGAGCCGAGGCTGAGATCGTTTGGACATGTGCAGAAGAGGGATAGAGGATGGACAAAGGATGCTGAATATAGAGCTGCCAGGCAGGAGGAAAAGAGGAAGACCTCAGAGAAGATTCACTGATGAAGTGAACAACTCGCACAACAAATCAGCCCTGGGATATTTGGTCCAGGCAGCTGACTATGATCAGTTAAGAAATAAATAAATAAATAATTTTTATTCTTTTTTTTTTTTTTTTAACCACGTTGGTACACTTGTTGTTGGGTTAGGAAGTCTTTCTTGTGCTCTAGTGCAGCATGGCACAATTAAAAGCTACACTTTAGCTATTAGCAGTGGCTTATGGTCATTTTATATTTTAGATAGTCGGTTATTTTACTTGAATCTCTCCCTTCCTAATCATGTCCTTCCATTTATTTCCTTACCATATTATTTACACCTTCCTTGCTCTCTTGTTGGAACTGCTCTCCCTCCTTCATTTCTCCATGGCTAGTGCTAGAAACAGGAGCAGTACTGTGACTGTGAGAGCTTTATTGTAGTGGTTGTTGGTCCTACTGTTGACAGTGCAGCTGCTAATATGTATATAAACATTTTGCTGCATATATGATTAGTTTCTTTTTCTTTTTCTCTCTTAGCTTTTCACTACCACCCTTTTTTTCACTTTTGTTTGTCCATCTGTATCTGTAGGGGAGGGACGATTGCGTTAAGAGATTATATTGGGGTATCCAGGGCCATTAATAAAAATTGTCCACTTGACTGCTGTCAGTGTTTGTAGTGCCAGTGCACCGTGGCAGGTGGCCTGTATGATTATAACAACAAAGGAAAAAAATTTATATTGACCCACCAGGAAAATGCCTAGTATGCCATATTACCAGTCCAGCCCTGGTAGTGAAGGAGGACATGCAAAGGGTTGGTGTGACTGAGGAGGATGCTAGGGACAGGGTGAGATGGAGGCATATGATCTGCTGTGGTGAGCAAAGGGAACAGCTGAAAGAAGAAGAAAAAGACAGCTGACAATATTGTGATTTTCCTTCATTTGCATGTGTGACAGATACTTTCACATATCAAAAACACATATAGTTACAACTCTGATATCTTTGGTGATGTACTCATCGAGTAATTTTAAACCTGGCTGAGTAATAAGCTTACTCAAATCAGATTCTTCACTGGGTTGTCAATTCAACAGCAGCATTGGAAATTCAGAGCTCAGCAGATAATGAAATGATTATTATGTGATCAGCAGGAGCTCCTGATTTAGGTATCCACTAATCACAGGGCTCCACCAACATGTGTGAGTGATTTTGGGGCAAGATATTGAACCCCAAGTTACTCCTGATGGGCAGGCCAGCTCCTTGCAAGGGAGTTTTCCCATAATTGGTGTGCGAGTGTGAACTGGTAATTGAGGCACTCCAAAGTCATAAAACAGTATACAAGTGCAGCTTTTATTCTGTGTTTTTGTTCAGACTGTTTACTTTAACAGTTCGAGAGTTACTTTTACTACTCTTTGTGTATCTAAGTCATAAGTTATTATAGTGCCTGCAAGTGTTTCACAGCCCTCTGCTGTTTTATTTCACAGCTTGTATAACGTGGCTCTCTGTGAAGTTGTAATGGCATCTGACATCAGTGAGGCATCGCCGTCCACTGCAGAACTTAAGCTGCAGTTTGCTCCTTTCAGCAGCGCTTTGGAAGCAGGCTTTTGGCATGAGCTTACTCAGAAGAAACTCAATGACTACAGATTGGATGAGAGTCCCAAATGTATCAAAGGATACTATTACAATGGTGAGTATTCTGATGGCATGTTTTCAATAAAATATCAGTTCAGTTCAATTGTATTCATATAGCGCTAAATCGCACCAAGTTGCCTCAAGGCACTTTATATTGTGAGAAAAAGACCCTACAATAATAGAGAGAAACCCCAACGATCAAATGACCCCCTATGATGAAGTACTTGGTGCCAGTGGGAAAGAAAAACTCCCTTTTAACAGGAAGAAACCTGCAGCAGAACCAGGCTCAAGGAGGGACAGCTATCTGCCAGTACTGGTTGAGGAAGACAGAATAAGCAACACACTCACTAACTGTCAAATGCAGTTTTCCCACTTGATTGACAGATCTGTATTTTCTATTACCAATGTGGCTGATTGACTTTTATGTCTGATAGGTGATCCTCTTGGTTTGCCTACCCGTCTAACTTTGGAGTACAGTGCATTTGATGTGTAAGTATAAGGCATTTTGTTGCTCTGCTAAGTTTTTCCGCTGCTATTCCGTCTTGTGATGCACAGTGTCATTGTAAACAAAGCCAAAATAAAAGCATAGCATAGACTGTTGGGGTCACACTGCTGGGCAGGTGGGAGGGCAGTGTGGACACCTAAATTGATAGCATCTATTAAAAATCTTGGACAAGTTTGAATCTCAGTGACCTCCACCTGAAGATCAGAGGTCAAGTTTATCAAAATCTTGTGAGTGCAATAATTCAAGAAGGAGGTCACCCAGGATGTTCAAACTTATTACACAGGTGCAGCTACAGTTAGGCAGAGGGGTACCACTGATAGCTGCCAGTTTTTGTTTTTTTTTTAAATCGGCTCCGAACAGTTACGAAAGCCTGTGTGTCTAAAGAAAAAAATTTACGTGGCCTTCATCTGATTGTGCAGTTGTCACAGAGATGTTTTGTTTAGGTACTTCTATATAGGGAAAAATTAACTTTTATATAGTCCACTGGTTTCTGGTGGTCAGTATGTTTATACTGTGAACATACGGTTTAATGAAAAATGTGGTGGGTTTTTTTTGCTGTTAGTGATGGTTCGACTCCCGCTCGTTGCTGCCCAGCTTTGGGAACGCTGTACAACACCAACACTCTTGATGCCTTTAAGACTACTGATAAGAAGGCTCTGTTGGAGAAAGAGGCCAAGGAGGTAAAAGACATCCAGTGGGAATTTGTTCTGACATGAAAAACATGTTGAAAGTGGATTATCTATAAAGTAGGCATTAGAATGGTCATATTTCCCAACAGAACATTACATGATTAAATTATTGATTATTTTTTCTTTTGTATTATCTCTCTTTGTTGGGTAGATTTGGGATGCTATACAGTCTGGAGCTGCATTGAAGGACCCGTCCATCCTTTGTAGATTTATTCTCCTTACCTTTGCGGTGCGTATACATATGATCATATATGTTTGCTTGTTCTTTTTTGCTTTTGGTTTTTTTTTCCCCACGCATTAACAACTTCATGTAACCAGTTTCCTTTCATGTTTCTGTCTTGTTCTGGCTACTCTTTTTAAACAGGATTTGAAAAAGTACAATTTCTACTACTGGTTCTGCTTTCCTGCACTCTGTTTCAAAGAGGCGATAACGCTTGTCCAACCGCCATCCGTCCTAGATCAGGTTTTCTCTGCAAAGCAGGTTGGCTTTTTAAAGATCACCATATAACTTTAGATATTACACTTTGAAGTTATCTTTAAATGACCTTTTCTGAAAAGTTAAGTTACTATTAGCTGTTTTATATGATGAATACAAAGTGCTATCAGTGTCTTCCACTCATCTGTAAAAACCAGAAGAACTTTACTGAATAATTTGGTTTTCATCCCCTTTGAGGTCACTTGGTTGAGAATTGCTGCACTGCCTCCAGCACTTGCGATATGTTTGAATTGCTGGATTTTTCTAACTTCTAATTTCTGTCTTAGATTGCAGCCCTGCAGGATGCTTATGATGGCCTGTGCATCAAAACAGGAGCCACTGCAGTTCCTTACTTCCTAATAAAATACACAGATGACACAGTTCAGATGGCCGCACTGAGGGACTGGGAGATGTTTTTCAGTGATACTAAGAAGGTTTCAAGAAGAGTTTTATATTTATATCATTAGAAACATGAATTTACACATATATGTTATTATTCTGTGTGTCTTCTACTTTTTTGCACTTAGATTAATATCATAATAGTATGATTTAAAGTGTACACCAAAGGTTTCCAAACCTACTTTTGTTCATTCTGTATTAGTTTAAAGTGTTTGAAAAGATTCAAACAGACTCATTTTTTTAATAAGGTTTAAAATTTATTTTGTTGTGGCTTCAAACTTGTTTTTCTACTGTAGTTTTATTGGCTCATCACATTTTACTAATGCTGTCTAGTGTTACTCACACAATAACATATTCACACCTTGCTAATGTAAACATACCTTGTTTGTTTTCTCTAGGCTACTGTGGGTGTCTATGATCCGTGTACTCTGTCCCAACATCCGGGCTGGCCTCTGAGGAATCTACTGATGCTTGTAGCTAACCAATGGTAAACTGTGTGTGTGTGTGCGTGTGTGTGACTGTGTTTTGAGGAAGTTGTCTCAAGGATGTGTGCTGTGGGTCGTTAAGTAATTTTGAAAAAACCTGCCGAATTTCTCTATGAGTTGCACATAAATGAAAGGCTCCTCTTCCTGACTGATTTCCCAACCCCGCTCCAGTGTGAGGAAGGTAAAGCTTTGTATTTTAAGAAAATTATCAATTTCAAAAAGACACATTTATCAGTTTAAAAATGTTTGCATCAGGACAAAAGCAATTGAAACTCTACTAAAGTTATTCTGCCCCACTCGGACTGAAAAAGAAGTGTCGAGCTGCCGCTTCGTCTCAGTGGTGTTGCAAGAGTTTAGTGGGGATGTGATTAATTTGATCAATTACATGTGCTCCTAGATGGCAGCACTTGCTTACAGAAACATGACTGTTGCTTTTAAGCTAGTGCTATTTGTCTATAAGGATGTAAATTTTCCAGATAAACAAGGTTTATTTCTTCCATTTAAGCTCTTGCTAAGCTTTAATCTTAAAATGTAAATCAGGTTGTCCAAACAGTTTATATTGATCTAATCTGCTTTGCTTGAAGAGGATGAATAATGATGTCACTGCTTGCTGATTTATTTTTTTTCCACCTAAAAGATTTTCAAAATTATCTCCAAATTCCATCACAAAACGTTGCTGCTCTTGTTTGAACTACTTTGTGTGGATTTATTGCATTTATGTGAATCATATTTCTTTTTCTCATTTTTATTTTATTTTATTTGTTTTTTTTTTTTTTATTGTGGCATGGTGTAGTTGCTTGGTCTGGGTAAAAGACAGTAGCTGGTTTGTTAACTCATGCCATACCTATCTGTGACACAAAGCAGCTGCTGTCTGTGATAAACATAGACGGTGTTGTTTTATACACAGTATAAAAGGTGAGGTGTATTTGCAGCATATTGACAAATCTTTTTAACTAGATTTTATCTATTAAAAGTCTTTAATAACAGCACCTTTAACGGGATGTGTATATTTCTTATTCTTTTTGGTTTGAAAAGCAGGCTCTGTTGGGATATTCCGAAGTTCATGGAGGGTTTCCGAAGCAGGATAGATCAATAACGGTTGTTACTTTTATGTATGTCACGTAAAAGAAATGTATTGTTACATTGTTACAGGGCCACATTAACAAAAATAAAATATTATTGATCATTTTGAATAAAGTCAAAATATCAAGATTAAAGTTGAAATTCTATTTCAAGAAAAAACTTGAAATACTGTTTTGAGGAAAAAAACGTTGAAATGTGGAGATTACAGTTGTTGTTTTAAGACAAACTGCCACCCTCTACAGAACGTGTAGATGGTAAATGGCCTGTATTTGTATAGCGCTAAGGACCCCAAAGCGCTTTACACTACATTCAGTCATTCACCCATTCACAGACACATTCACACACTGGTGATGGCAAGCTACATTGTAGCCACAGCTGCCCTGGGGCGCACTGACAGAGGCGAGCAGATGAAACAAATTGATCAGCCGTCTTATCGTGTTTTGTGATACAAAAGACATCCTCTTTATTGCATGAGGGTATAACCATCAGTGTCATTGCATCTGTCCATTGCCGGCCATTTCATTTTGTACAAATCTGGCCAATTCTTCCAAGTTTGTGTGTTTTGTTGAAGAAATGTTGTAGAAGAAATCGAGACTCGTCAGACCTGGCAACGTCGCATTTTCTCTTGTCTTTCCACAGTTGTAGTGTGGTCTTATGCTGCTCTAGCTGTAACAAATAGTTATTTGAGTTAGTTTTGCCTTTCTATCAGCTGAAAGCAGTTTGGCCATTGTCCTCTGGTTAGAGAGCCCCTGCTCGCTGGATATTTTCTCTTTTTGACCATTTTCTGTAAACCCATGATGGTTGTATGGAAAAATCCCAGTAGATCATCAGTTTCTGAAATACTCAGACCAACCTGTATGCGACCAACAACTATGCCTTATTCAGAGTCACCCTCTTCCCCGTTTTGATGCTCAATTTAAACTTCACCAAGTCATCTTAACCACGTCTACATGCATAAATGAACTGAGTTGCCGCCATGTGGTTGGCTGATTAAATGTTTGTGTTAAAATGCAGTTGAAGAGGTGTAGCTAATGAAGTGGGCGGTGAGTGTACATATTTATTCATTTATGAAGGACATGTTTCTCTGTTTTCTAAAGTAGTTATCTGTAAACAACACACTTGGACGTCCTCCTACATAGAGGTGCCATTTATTTTGTGTTTAAATTTGGCCCCTTCATGAGTATATGTTATATATCATCAGAAGTGCATTTTTAAAGCAGGATATGGTGTGTTTTCATCCAATCAGCCTCTTTAAGTGTTGTAGACTGTGCCTGTGATTTTTGCTTGTTTTGAACACCTTGTGCTTATGCTCAGTCTCTCCAAAGCAGGTGGTTGTGCTTTATAATCTTTAAAAGTTCGCCTTCCTCCGTTCCAGAAATTGTTTATGATTTTTATTTGCTTTATACAGAAGTGGTTGATACAATGTTCAGACAATTAAAAAATAAAATGATTCATATCCCATGGGCAACGATATATTTTAAGTACAAGCTTAAGTAAAAAAAAAAAAAGAAGAAAAAAGTTAGTTTTGTTTATTTTTTTAAATATTGTATAAATGATGCATGTGAAAACTGCAAATCATCTGGAAGCTTTTTGGTACTTTATTTTCAGATGTTAAATAAAAGAGTGCTTTACAAGCTGAGAAGTGAAACTAAATAGTTGTTAAGTAAAAATGTAAATATTCAGATGTAGGAGTAGATATCAAAGAGAAGTGTCTCGATTTTAAGAAATAACATAACCCCAGACCTGATATCTTTGAGCAAGAGGAAGCAATCCATCTCACACAACTGATCATTATGTATTATGTTCTGAGACTGTCGGTAATATTATCTCTGTATGTTTCTAATTGTGGCTTTTATATCAGTTTAGAAGCGCTGTACACTCTTATTTCAGGTCTACATTGAGGAGTGTTTTGTCACAGAGCTTAGTTTTCCCTGTTTTTTCTGGCATTTAGATTTTTTTTTTCTTCTATTGTACAAAAAAGGAACTCCCACCGAGGCTTGTTTAGCAATAGTCTTCTGTGATATCAACTCGCCGTCAACAATTAATCAAGAGTTTAGCTTGCATGCTCTGCAGGTTTTATCTTAAACAAACCTCATCAATCCTGTGCTTGACTACATTTTTTCTCTCTGTTAAACATAAACTGTTGATACTGGCATAGATGGCTGTGATGTCTTGCCTATTCAGTTCTTTTATCAGAGCTTGATTGTGTAACGTGACTCAGTTTTTCAGGACCATATTAGAGGAAGTGTGTTAGTACGGCTGTATAAGGTGTCAGAGTTTTATTTTGGAGCAAGAGGCACGTTAACTCGTATTTCACAATGACGGATGTGAGATATCTATGTGTAAAAAAAATAAAAAAATAAAATAAAATAAAAAATATATCAGTGTGCTATTTTCAACATTTCATGTAGCATCTTCTGTGTGTACGTGTGCATTACAGGGGGTCTAAGCTGGAAACAGTGGAGGTGCTGTGTTTTAGGGACAGAACTCTGCAGGGAAGCCGCTCCATTCAACAGAGCGTCATCTTCCATGTCAAACTACCTGAGCTTCCCAACAACTCTGGTAATCTGTATTTCTTTCCGTGTTTCTCTTTTTTGTATTTCTGCAGTTGTGCAGTTTGCATCGTGCTGCTGTGCATCTGTAAATCGGTGCATTTGTATTTGTATTCATGTGAATGTGTGCATGCATTCAGATACATACACTTGTGGATATTAATACTAAACTGAACACGCATTCTTAGTTCAATTTCCACCGAGACTGCCTGCTTCTTTTTCAGGACACACTAATCTCACAAAGCGTTTCCATTATTCCTTTATCTGCTGAATAAGGGAAGAAAGTAATTTAAATGGTAATAGCAGGATGGGAAAGGAGGTAGCTCTTTGATCTGCAAAGGTTTTTGTTGAGTTCAGACAAGGAATCTTTGTTTTCCTCAGTCTACCTCTGTGGTTCATCATGTCTTTTAATTAATTTGCTGAGGATATATTCATGCAGCAAAAAATGACTCATCTACTCTGATGATTTGATATTGTTTTGAAAAGGATTAACCAATCCACCTTGGCCCAACTTTACACCGAGCTCGGCTAATCCATCTTCTAAATTCTGAAAATAGAGAGGGAGTAGATTGTACGTTTGTGAATTAACATCCACACATCTCAATTAAATAAAGGTTTCGATGTATTAGAAATTTCATTAAAGTTGTCCTTGCCTGAAAGCGTTGCTGTATGTAGTGAAGATATTTTGCTTATTCTACATTGCAAGTGTGTTTGTCTGTTTTTTTTCATAGCTTGTCCCAAGAGTGTAGGCTGGGAGAAAAATCCAAAAGGAGCCATGGGACCAAGGATGGTCAACCTCAGTGAATGCATGGACCCCAAACGGTGAAATAAATAATACAAGTATTTGAACTTCAGCAGGTTGTCTCGACCTTGTCTACACACCTAAATGCATTGAGTTGATGCCCAGTGATTTGCTGATTAGATATTTGCGATAACGAACAGTTGGTGAAGTGGCTAGTGAGTGTAGGTCTTCACTTGTCTTACTTAACTTTTTACAGGCTTGCAGAGTCTTCGGTAGACCTGAACCTGAAACTCATGAGATGGAGGCTGGTTCCTTCCCTGGACTTGGACAAAGTGATCAACACAAAGTGTCTCCTTCTGGGTGCTGGGACACTTGGATGCAACGTGGCCCGGACACTCATGGTAAGGATAGAAAATCAAATCAGTGGGTGGACAGGGTGATGAAGGTATGGTAGAATGTGGATGAGTGCTCCTCGGAAAGTGTTATGGCTCTTAATTCATTAGGGTCTATGACTTGCTTAACCAGAAACTGTTACAGAAGATATTTTAAACAATGATGTTAGTGAAGATGAGAAATGTTATGTTTTGATGATAGGTAGTATTTTTATTTTTTTTCATGCTATGTTAAGATGTAGCCACAAGTCATTTTAGGAAACCTGTTAAACGTTGCTGCAACTGACAGGACTGTCCATACAAGTACTGCTAATACAACAATAATAAGCAGTAGCCCCGGTGCCATTATCAAGACAGTTATCCAAAAAAGTATAGATTTAGCATTATTTCAGCACGGGGATCAATAAAGTATACATTATTATTATTATTATAAAGTTAGTTATTTTTGCCTTGCTTTTGTCAACCACTTCAAATTCTGAAGCAACTTTAGCGTTTTAATTAAGTTGCACTCACAGAACAGAAGCATAGACACGTCACATTACACGTCACATTATTCCTTTTCTGTCCAATTATCAACTCAACAAAAGTTGGGATTTTCTTTCATTTTTTAAAATCCTTTCCATCCATATCGATGACTTTTAAAAAAACTCTTTGTTAAAAAGGCTTATTCAGTTTTTAATAATTTTTTAAAGTCTTTTTTCAGTGTGAAAACAACAACTCTGATAAATGAGTGCTTTAGAGCCCATCGGTGTATTTCAGCCTGCAGGTGTAATCATCCTCTGAATCCAAATTGGTGCTTCGGTTTTTTTTCATCAGTTATTTGATTGTCTTTTAGACTGAACCTGGTGTAATGTAGACTAAAGCTAAAATTATACAGTTGTTTAACCTGCGCACTAATGCACCCATTATTTCAGAGTTAGATTGTAATTGCACTAAGTATTCATTTTAAATGCACACAGGGCACACCATCTCCCACTTATTGTCACTGAAACTGTTTACAAAGCGCCATTTAGGTCAGTGTTCATGTCAGTAAATGGTGGATTATGGTTTTTCTATTTTTCTCCAGGGATGGGGAGTGCGACACATTACGTTTGTAGACAACGCAAAGATCTCATATTCCAATCCAGTGCGGCAGCCGCTTTATGAGTTTGAGGACTGTCTTGGAGGTGGAAAGTCCAAAGCCATGGCAGCTGTTGACCGACTTACCAAAATCTTTCCCGGTGTGGTAGGTGGAATAACGATGCTTAACTGTGTAATATGATGTCTGTATTTCTGCTCATGTTTTAGAATTAAAGCATGCCCTGCTTCTTGGAAGCCAATGATTACAATCTGTCATAATCCTTGTTATTCATTTCTTCAGAAATGCTGGGATTCTGTTCTGCATATTTCAGAGTTAGATTGGAATCGCACCAAGTACTCATTTGAAATGCACACAAGACAGTGCCTACTAGTTATTGTCACTGATGATGCTCACAAAGTGCTGCTGAGGCCAGTGTTCATGTGATAAATGGAGGTTAATTATCTTAAAATAACATTGAAAAAGACGAATTTGTAATCACTGTACAACTGCACTGACTGCAATCGCCATTTTATTATGGCAGGTTTTTAATTGTATTCCTGTTTGAATTCTTGTAACTTAGATGTGAGGTACACACCATGGAGAATAATAAGAGTTGTATTTTATGCATATTAATGCTGGTGGTTTCAATACTTTGCTAATTAATGAGTGAGTTCTCTGTGGGTGTATTTTTTTTTTTTTTTCCTTTTCTTTTCTTTTCTTTGGGTGGGGGTCTATTTTAGTAAATGAAAAAGCAGCCAAACAAACACTCACAGAAGGGCTCTGGATTGGTTTGAAAAGAGCAGCCATTATTAAGCTACTAGGAAGTGCAAAGACTAAATGCATATTTATAATGTGAGTCATGTGTGCAGTATGCATTTCATAATGAGGTGATTCACTTGTCTGTCCTGGAATATTATGCAATGTTGGGATCAGAAGATCATGAAACTTGAATAAATGAATGGGCAGTTTGCCCTTTTATATGTTGTTGGCAGATTTAATCATCTCAGTATCTGACAGCTCCATTGACTCAGGACCCATTTATAATGAATCTGTGTGTTTCTTTTGTGTGTGTGTGTGTGTCTGTGTGAGTGTCTGTGTCTCTGTGTTTGTTTCCCTCACCAATCATACCGTTTTCACATTAGTTATAAACATTTAAGCAAAAAAATGATTTCTCCTTCTGAAAACATGACACTTCAAAGCTGGAGTGAGTTGACTGAATCAATACCAATCTAATGGACAGCAAATACAAAGCTACACGTTATCTTCACTTTTAAATCTGTAGCGAAATCCGCTTCTGGAGCCTCTAAATAGTTTTGGAAGCATTTTAAGAAGACTGACTAAGAGAAGAAGCGTGTAAAATGCCTTCACACCTTCTGCTTCTTGTCGGCTTGTAGGTTTTGACTAAACTGAGTCTCAAAACTCATGTGTCCCTAGCGTGCCTGTGCCCTCATCAGTCACATCTCACACAACGACTCACTCAATGTTTAAAAATCTGATGTGATTTACCTTAAAACTGTGTAAGATTCAAGCCTCATTGTAAAAGTATTGAATTTTCAGAGCTTGCAATTATCTCTGTAATAATGTGTCTGTGAAACGAGATACACCAGGATGGGAAAAAGAACTGTGATGTCCTTTAAGATGAACACACACACACACACCTGTCATGTCATCAACTTGACAACCAGGTCTCTCGCCACCCTGGCCCACCCTTATTTTCAGTTTCTCTCTGAATGTTCAGGGAATGAAATAGAAAGTAAAAAAACGGGCACATGGCTCCGTGTAGTCATGACGTGTTGTGACACTTTGTTTTTCTACCATCAAACTAGCTGAATCCACACCTGCTCCTATTTTTAACAGTGTGAGCGCGTGCCTGCTTCGCTTTCCTCCCTGCTTGTTTTTCTGCAAACTCATGGGTGTCAGGTGCAACTGTGAAAGATGGAAAGACAAATATGAAGACGGTGAGCAGAAAGTGCAGAAGTACTTTAATTGAACTGGGAGAATATGGTTCAAAAAAGGTCACAATGTTGAAAATGTCAGGCAGATTTCTTATTTTGTATGTGGACAAACACCTGACACAAGTCACCTGACATTTCCAGGATAACTGGCAACAAGTTCTTTTTTTTTTTTCTTAAAATTTGTTCTCATCAGAACTGAATTATCAAGAGTGGATTTCTTGGATTGTAATGAAATATTTTATTTTTCCAGAAAGTTTTTTTTTTTCCTACAGTCAAAAAGATTTTTGTCTTTCTTGGCTGTAGGTTAAGGATGTTTATAGAGGAAATTGGAATATGATTACCACCTCTGCAGCTTAGCAACGCTTACGTCAGTGAAATATATAAATTCAAGACATGGTTGACAAGCTCCCACACTTACAATGTGAAGAGTGAAGGCAGAAGACCCACTGATTCAGTGAAAGTGGCATTTTTATTTTTTCTTGTTAAAATCTCACGCTTCTGCTTTGCCCTTTCTGTCCTTCTCTTGACTATGAAATTACTCTTGACATTTCCCTTTGCCTCGTTGTCGAGTATACACTCCCCGGAGATAAACATGGCACTAGAAGTTTGGCAGTGGACAACAAAAGACATTAAGTGACTGAACATTGCCTTTTTTTTAAGGACATTTTGTTGATTTTAAGATGATCTTTTATGTTTTATTTTCATACACTACCGCTGAGTTATACAGGACCATTTTTTTCTGATCTCCCCTGTCTGTCAGTTACCAGACAGCAGCGAAAAAAGCAATATTTGACCTTACATTTTCAATCTGTGACTGAGGAAATCCATATTTTCATGTCTCAGAAGACTTCTGTAATCTGACTTCTTTTTATGACAAAGGGGCCTTTGGAACGGCACTATTCTTTGATCTGATTACATATTTTATACTAGAGATTTGAGCCACATGTAGTGGAAAAAGAATACCTCCTGAAAGTATTAAAAGTTGGTTGTCCCATAAATAAAGTATGCATATGAAACAAATACATTTTAATAATGTCAAACAAAAGACTTGTGTAATGTGTTTTCTGTGATAGTTAACGCACATGTCTGCTCAATTTGTGAGCCATTCCTTACACACCTCTATTTCTTTCTATTGCAGAATGCAGAAGGTTACAATATGAGCATCCCCATGCCTGGCCACCCAGTAAATTTCTCCCAGGCCACTCTGTCCCAGGCCCAGAGAGATGTCGAGCAGCTGGAAAAGCTAATTGCAGAGCACGATGTGGTGTTTTTACTAATGGATACAAGAGAGAGCCGCTGGCTGCCTACGGTTATCGCTGCCAGCAAGAGGAAGGTAGGAAGGAACAGTACAATATGTACAATGAACGGTCACAAAGCAGTGCGGTAGGGTGTGTGTGTGTGTGCGGGGAGGAGGGGGGTTCGATTAAAGCTCCACTTATAGTATTTTACATAAAAACAATGAATGAAATGGTGACATGCAGTGTGGAAGTGGACACCTGCAACGAAGTGCGCACTCATGATTATTATTAAACTCTGCAGTTTAGTGGAGCTACTTTCAGCTCATTATTTGGTTCTGCACATTCGCCCTGTCGCCGCTCTCATGAACTCTCTTAGAGGAGACAGCTGTTTTCAGCTCTAAAAGCTCTAAATCAATCCACCGAGCAGCATCGTGTAGCAACTAGACAAACTAAGCTGTGAATAAAAGTCAAACGTAAAACACCGAAAAGAACAAAATAGAGGTAAATATTCAACTTTTTTACCTAAATTACTAGAAAAGTAATTAGAAACAAAGTTTTTAATAGTTCATTGTTTGTACTGCAGATTGAAAGTGCATGTTTCACTGTACCTTTTGAATTACTTTATTTTTTGCTATTAGGGACTTTTTGTAATCTACAGAATTAATTGTAACACAATATTATTACTTTGTCTGGTCTGTACTGGTGCATTGTAGTCTAGTCTCAGATGCACACAAACAGAACAGGCTTTCTGAGCTTTGTTGAGAGTATTTTGATAGTGGCACTGAAGGCAAATCAAAGGAAATCAGTACCATGGATTTAAACAGATCTGTTTGCTCAAAGGTTACGTTGGACCTCAAGCCACAGTGCAGCACTCTGGCAGGAGACAATGTCTTTTTAACTTTGTTTTTCTTTTATTTACCTTTAAGCTTGAATCTGAAATTGGGAAGCCCTTTCACTTCTCCTTCAGGAAACTAAGATTGCTCGATAACTCAAGTCCAACTTTTCTGTTTACCATTTTATATTAATTTTATTTTCTAATTTGCCATGCAAAATTGGATTTATTGAACATTGTGTCAGGAACTTATAATGCCTCCAGTGGGAACAGTAATGCAACTCTTATGTTGCTGTATGCTGTTAAGTGGGCTGTTGATGAGGTTTTTCTGATGGCTGGCTCAACGGAGAGGTTATTTGGCCATTTGTGCCATGGAGCTGTTTCAGACATCACTGCTAATTGGCATCAAAATTTGTTTCAAGTGCTGCTCCAAAAATGTAGAGGCTTTTCGTAGAGGCCAGTAATGTTTTATATGATTGATTTTTTTTTTAATAATCCAGCATGATGTTCCCTTATTGTCTGCATAAGACAAGCCACATTTAACTGGTTGAAATGTACTCAGGACAAATGGCAAAAATATCAGTAATCAAGCCAAAGCAATTTTGATTCTTTTTTATTCTGCTGTTTTGTATAAAGGCTTTTATGACCATGATTTACCATAATTGTAATTTTCACAGCTAGTGGTGAACGCTGCTCTAGGCTTCGACACATTTGTCGTGATGCGCCACGGTCTGAAGAAACCTCCCAACGCTCAGAGCGTTTCCACCGAGCCGGACTCCTCCCCTTCCTGCTCCTCTGCCTCCTCGTCATCCTCCACACCGGCTGGTGCTGCGCCCACTGTCCCGGGATCGTCCCTGTTTTCAAACATCCCAGGGCACAAGCTCGGCTGCTACTTCTGCAATGATGTTGTGGCACCAGGAGATGTAAGGAAACCACACAGATAACAAGCATATACTCAACTAAGTAGCTCAGCTAATGCACTCAAAACCAGGCAGACCCTCCTGCAAAGTCAGCTGTGTTGTTTCCAGGGGTTTTAAATTAGTGATGGTCACATGAGCGATATCTCTTTTCAGATGTTATTTTCAAGCAAACAAGGTTGTGAGAGGGTCTGTTTTTCACTAAGTGATTTTTCATTCACCCAAACTCAAGCAAACAGAAGCTGAAGTGAAAAGGACTGCTATTAAAAATAATGGTCCCATATGAGATAAGAACTCGAATCTCCTGAGTGAAAGTCTCATGTGATTCCTGTTCTTATGCTTAACTATTAGGAGCATCACATTGGTGTTGTGTTTAAGGTTGTCTGCACACTTCCTAGTCATCCAAAATCTGTTGGTGTAGGTTTTAATTGCAGCATTTGGTTTAGTTATTGGGTTTTTTTATATATATTTTTGAGAAAGAATGATGTAATTTTTTTCTGTAAGAGTTACAATATGTAAAAAAAAAAAAAAAAACCCCAGGAAAAAAAAAAAAAATCATTTTTTTTTTTTTTTTTTGTTTTTTTTTTTTTTTTT
>VUQG01009573.1:5223-19120 GCA_015106755.1 Etia nguti | reverse complement strand
GGTTTCATCTTCATGTTTCCCTGTCACCAGATATCCAAACCGATATCATGACCAGCAGCTTTTACGGTTGTGGCTCCAGCAAACATCAGCTGATACTAGAAAGTAATATTAAATAAATTCTAACAACAGCTTATCAAGCTTAAACGTGCTGTTGTTGTTTATCCGCTGGTTTCCTCTTTCTGGCGCAAAGTGGGCAATAAACAAACAAGAGAGACGGGACTGGCGACAGAAAAGCTGATCATTGATCAGTTTCATGATTGAAGTAGCAACAGGAGAGGGAGGGGAGAGAATGAAAGAAGAAGAGACAGCTGTGAAGCGTAAAGACAGAATAACTCCAGCTTTGTGTCAAAAAAATAATAACAATAATAATAATAATAATAAACCTCTGCCCATAAAAACGAAAAATCACCATCGGCGGCCGATGGCCAGTCCAGCTGTGGCTCCATATATCTGTTATTAAGCTTAACATTCAGAGATGAACTTACACACTTGCTTTACTTCTCTGGGATAGCTTTCTCAGAGATGAAATGCCGGTTTGGAAGCACACAGCAAGGCTCCAAATGCTCCACCAGATCGCCCAGCCGCTCTATCACGTGACGCCTACTGCTCCGACGTACTAAGGTCATGAGCTGGGTTACGCCATGTCGCAAGTTTGTTAGGTGCTTTTGTGATAGTTAATGGATCGGATGACATTTTTTTCATTTCTCCCCGATATCCGATCCAGTAATTCAGGTCAGGATCGGACCGATACTGTATATCGGATCGGTCCATCCCTAGTTCATACCTGCTCTTTTGCATTATTACATGTAATTGGTCAAATATTATACCTAGTAAATATAATTTTTCATACATTTTAGGCAATATAACAGCCATATGTTGTATACATCCATTCTAGAGTTCTTCCATAACTAATACCCACCTCTGGGCTCTCCTGGACCTTCTCTGTGTTTGGGCTGGGTGGTTTGAAGCAAGCCAGCATTTCCAGCAGGTCGAAGAGTGTGGTGAGATGTGGCTCCTGAAGGAGCAGTAGCATAGGAATGTGCTCTTTCTGAGGAGGTGGAAGACAGGAGGCAGGCAATTGGATCCCCTCACCCTTCCTCTCCCTCCGCGGAGCTCCCAGAGAGACAAATACCATCTGGGATCAGATAAGAAGACTGTTCATAAAAATCATCTGCACTGAACCACTTTCAAAATTTACATGATTAAACAACAAAGTTAAAAGATGTAAAATAATCTTTCAGACTTGAGCTGAAGTGCAGTCTGTCCTACTGTTGGCTGTTTCTTATACAGAAGAGAAATCAAACTGGTACCTGCATGTCTTTAAAGCCTAGCTCATGCAGAGTCTTCTCATCATAGTCTGTGGTAAGTTCGTGACCAGAAGAGATCATTCTTACCGGCCCCATCAAACCACCTGCAGGACAAGAGACAGATTTCACTAACAGACTCACTGACACATTTAAATCCAGAGGGACCTACTGACAATGTGACAGCGACACCATGGTGTTGGTGTATGGACAAACAAAAGCAAGGGAGAATGTTTTACGGAGGGAGCTGACCTGGGAAGTCTCCTGGCTGCCGGCCACTCTGGCCAAATTCCTGCAGCTGAGCCTGGTGGTTCATCTGCTCCTTCTGCAGGTTCTCGTACCAGTGGGTCACCTCAGCTCGCAGGTCAGCTACTTGGTCACTGGGATACATCTCAATGGTCATCTACAAAAATATGAATTGGTTAGTGTGTCCAAACATTTGACTTGTACTGTAGAAGTACATTATAAGTATTTATGCAATAAGACTTATTTGCTTTTAATAAAGTGTCACCTTGTCAGGCAGGCCGGCGGGCTGGCAGACGATCCTAAGAGGTAGAGACTGTTTGTCACTCAAAGCTTTAAGGTGGCTGCTGATTCCCGTCCCCTCGATCTGCCACTGTCGCAGGTGGTAAGCAAACCTGTCACAGACCAGAGAAAAAACGATGTGCTGCAATACTGGTTTTTTTTGTGTGGTTTTTTTTCTCCTTCATATAAAATGATTTTGACCACTGAGTTTTTAATAATGTAAACATTCCAGGTGTGTGTACCTGCGCCGGAACGCCTCCAGGTGTGTTTTGAGCATGAGCAACCCCCTCTCAATGCTGGTCAGACTGGAGTGAGCATCCTTCTCCAAGTTGGCAGAAGCCATCAGGAGGCTCTCCATACATTTCCTTATGAACTCTTGTTCCTTCTCCAATCCTGTTTTACCAGCTGGAGACACACAAAAGTAGAATTAGTAGATTAAGATCAGCAATTTTTCAAAGTCTTTTTCTTGTTATTGGTATGGAAAAATAAAAACAACAATTTCATAACAAAGCATTTGACTTCATCATAGCTCAGTAAGTAAAAACTGACCATTGATGTAGTAGGAGTTGATGTACTGTATAGCAGCGCGGCTGATATCAGCAGATTGAGCTCTCAGAGCGATCCCCCACAGCTGGTCCATCCCACACAGCTGGTGACACAGACATTCCTCAATTAAGCATCTACTTAAATGTGTCTGAAGACAACATGTCTGCTTACGAGCATCAAATGCTTTTGTTTCCATTTACCTCACAGCTAGAGGCGTTATCCAGCGCAGTGGTAGCAAGCCGGGCCAGGTTACAGAGGTGCTGAAAGAGGTTGAGGCCCGTCATGCTGATAGTCTCTGGTTTCAGCTGTGGCATCTGGAGATACAGTGACATTAACAAACACAAAATAATCAACATCAACACATGGCTGCTGCTCGTCTGAAGCTGCCCAGAGGGTCATGATTGTGCTCCACTCCAGCTGAGTTTAAACCCATTCAGTCGAATAAATGTATGAGAAACAATCTGATAAATTCTGTTCCTGATTTTTTATTTATTTTAAAAACAGATTCCGAAAAACAACTTTGATGTTACTGCCAGCTCTAAACTATAAACCTGAGGCTACAGTCCCACACACTTACACAAATCCCTATCCTAATGAGGACACGCATATGATCTTTCTTTTAATATGTGGGTATGAACACAAAGCGAAGATGTTTTTGCCCCCTCCCTCGAATTTGGAAATATCTATAAATCCACAGCCATTCTTATTCATTATCCATGGGACACCTATAAAATTCTACAATCCACTGTCTTGTTAGTACCTTCTCCAGGAAGAGATGTTTGTAGGTCTCCATGCCCATAGCATGCTGGTCTTTGCTGCGGACCTGGTTGAGAAACCAGTGCAACGCATCATCGTAACATTCAGCGTCCTCCACCAGACAGTGCCACAGAATGTCCACTTGCTCCAGACTCAGTCCTGAAAAATCCAAACACCAAAATAATCACAAATGAGAGTTCAGCGATGTCCAAACGCAGACCAGGTTCATATAACGCAGACCACTTTTCCCCCTTATCTTTGGGCTTTTGAAGAAGCCCTTTGGCCGTAATTATCTGCTTATGTTGCTTGTCCATACATAGAGGCTAAGACCTTCTAAAGATGATTAAAAGGTAAGAGACACATTTTCTTTTATTATACGAATACGCAAGCTTTACGTTTCTGTAAACAGTGGATAATTTTAGAGATCCCCAGTTTAAAATGAAAGAGCCCAACTAGAAATGCCTCAGAAATCCTGACTGAAATGCAAAGTGCTAAAAACTTTCTAAGATTTAACATGGCAACTTTTACTCTTTTGATACTAAAAAATATTAACAACAGAAGGATTTACTTAAATTCAATAGTGGGTCAAGAAGAGACAAATGAAGCATGTGAGATTCAATGAATGAAGCAGCCCTCTCAGCAGGGGCATTGTTGTCAGTGAAGCAACTCAGGTTGCATAAAGGGGCCTTTTTCAGCATTGTTACCCGAAGACTCACAGAAAAAAGAGGAAAAAAAAAGAGAAAAAAAAGAAGAAAAAAAAAGAAGAAAAAACAGACAGACTTTAAAAGTTTACTTTCAGACTCTTTCCAAAACTGTCCCTTCTAAGAAAATGGGTACATGTAACTTGGTAATTTCTCTCAGTGGTTCACAGCATGGAGAAAAGGCTTAGAAATGCGAGTAATAGTAGAATTATCATGGTACTGTTTTCACATTGGGTCTGAAATAAAAATAGCCACAACTACACCCCAAACACCAGGTACAGAGGAACTTAAGTTTGTTTCCAAATTAGGTAAATTAGTCTGCTCCTGTTTGCAGGGCTTTACTGAAAACAAAGACAGTTGCATCATCTCTGTGTGTAATGGCCGGTATACACACAGACACAGCAACTGCAGAAGACACAAAGTTTTCTGTTCCACTGGTAAAAAGGCACCTATCCAAAGACTTGACAGAGGTATAGATGTATACATTTTTGCAGGTGTAAAATATTCCTCAAGAGGTGAATATAGCCCCTGATCCCTGGTGTGGAAACACAGCAGAGATCAGGGTTATGTTATAAAAACCACAGCTGTTATATACTAAAGCATAATATAGACACCTTTACCTCTGTGTAACTGTCTGGATAGGCGCCTGTCTTTCAAAAACATCCTAGTTCACAGAGAATATTACTCTAGTACATAAATGGTAAATGAAACGGAGTCTTACTGAAGTGGTCGGGAGATCCCAGTGTGGAAAAGACACAGGTAAGGAACTGCAGACGGACCTGGACCTCTGCACTGTGGCTGTACCTGCACAGAACACAGACGAGGTGTGTGTCAACAGTGAAGAAAGTGAACTGATGTCTGAAGATCACAGGTTACAGAAGCTTCCAACTGCTCTCTTAGAAGTGTTGACACCAAGCACAATTCTGCTAACGCAGTCTTTGAGATGCATGTGTAAATAATTTAAATGAATATTGGCTGCTATCATGGGACTCCAGAAATATCACACTAGTGGGCAATTGTACAATGTCATTAAAGGTTAAAGAAGGTTAAAGAACTGCACACAAAGGAACATTAAGCAAAGCAATCAAATGGAACTAAAGAGGTGTTATGCAGATAATGTGAAGATAAAAATGAATTTGCTGGTGGGGAGAATTATGAGAGGCATCTTTGTTTTCACAAAGGCCATGCCAATAAAATTTCAGGCCAATGCCATAATCAGATCGAATTTAGTGAAGCAAAAATGCAAACAAGACTTGGTTAGATCTCATATCTGCAGGGATACGTTAGCCTCAACAAGGAACCGGAACACTAAAGTGAAATTTTAAATTGGGTACAGAAATTCCACTGTCAGCATGATTTTTTTGAGTAGTGACTTTAGTGTCCAATTCTACCTAAATGTGGAATAAACAGGTGGAAGGCATTTTTTCTATTCATAATTAGGAGAATGAAGCTGTGACTCCGAAAACTGACAAATTAATTATGAACAAGAATTAAAACTGAAACAGGAAGCATAAGTTCACTTATTTAAGTCAAACAAAAATTTAAAAAAAAAAAAAAAAAGTGTGAATTTATGAGTCTCTTGATTTTAATAAAGAACTGGAAGTATTCAATGACTACTAAAGTAATGTGGCCTAAAGAACTTTCTAGAAAGGTAAAAGTCATTATTAACAACTTCAAAATCATGCGTCCAGTTAAGTACAATTTTATGGAGACGTCTTGAGCCACCCCTCATTTCTTTAGATTTTGCTAGGAATTTTTAGCAGCAACTTACTTACATTGAAACACAGTGTACAAGGCAAAAACAGTTTGGACAATTCTAACAAGCTAGAAAGCAAATATTTAGTATGAACACCTTTATTCTTCAACACAGCCTGAACTCATGTAATTTCTTTAAGTTGTCATGAGGAAAAGTTCTCCAGGCTTCTTGAAGGGCATTTAAAGCTCTTCTTTTTTTCTGTTCTTTATCATACTGTTGACAGTACTGTTTTTTTCTTGTCTTTCAAATCTCCAGTTTCCTCAAGATATATAAAGTTTCCAGCTAATAGCAGTTTGTGAATCAACTTGTTGGTGCAAAAATGATACTTTATTCTTGTCAAACTATCATGTTTGGCATTTTTTGTAGATTCAACTGAAGAAATGGGAAGAAATGACGTGCTTTTGTAACAGACAATTCGAAACTGATTCTTTGCCAAGTTGTCTGTAAAGCCAACTTCACACCTTGAATTTACAGTAGGTGCCGCTGTTTTGCTTGAATGATTTATATATCAGTGGTAAGTGGCTTAACTTGTTCCTGGACAGGAACAAAGACTGGATTGAAAAATGAGTGAAAAGCCACCAAAGAATTTCAGAAAGACTGGAGAAGCTCAGGGAACACTTAAAAAAAAAAAAAAACGATTCTGGCTTCTTGCAAGCAAAATATAAAGAAATAAAAGGGTGACTCGATATTCTGTATAGTAGTGTCGATATGTAGTAGTGGTGTAAAACAGACTCACAGTGCAAATTTGTGCCGGTGTTCTCTGACTTCTTGGATGTAGTGTTGCAGGTTGTCGAAAAACAGTTTCATCATGTGCAGCTCCTTTTCAGCCCACCTGACAGAACCAACAACCAAATCAGTGCAAGGCTCACAAAACAAAACACTTTAATACTCATATTTCTATTCTTTTCAGAAAGACTCAAATATCTTGACTCAACTTTGATGAGTCATGTAATTGTATTTGGAACTCCATATGGTATTTGACTTTTGTTGCACTCTAAAGAAGTGGCATAACTTACATGGTGATCCAGTGAGTGTCATAGCTGGAGCCAAATTGCTGGAAAGTGCCAAAAAGTTTAGGGAGTAGACGCAAGGAAACCACAACTGACCTGAGAGAAGAGAATAAGACAGAGTCCAGTTTTTCAAAGATTCCCAAACAAGGGAAAAGAAAAAATAAATAAGATGAACATTTTAAATGCTCAAGAAATGATTTGCTGGTGTTGATAAATCAGTAGTTTATCTATGCACAGGAAGCTACGACATGCAACCTTTTTTATGTGCGCACTGCAAGGACAGGTGCCTACCAGTTATTCATTTTCAACACATTCCTTCAGAGACAAGCACTAAATATCATAAGCTTGTTTTATTTATTTTTATTTATACATTTATGCAACAATTTAAAAAATAAATAGTGGTCACTCTTACCGGTGATGGGCCAAGTTGTCAAGGCAACCCTCGATAAAGCGCATTCGGATCTGTCTGTCAGTGAACCAGCAGACCAGCGAGCACAGCAGTTTCTCAGCTTCATTGATAAGACCTTCAGACAGATGAATCTAAACACACAAGCAAATTATAAAATGAATTTTACACAATCCTACTGAAGCTTCATAAAACTAAAGCACCATCTATCAACTGTGTGAACACATAAAGCATTGTCTATAAGGAAATATTGGAGAAGTGGAAGTCGTACCGCATCTTCATCTTGTACCAGGTCCCACAGCAGAGTGTTGCCCTTCTTACAAACATTATCCAAGTTGATGTCAGTCACAGCATGGCTGCTAGAGTACTGATGTTTATGAACAGCTGGACCTGAGGAGAGACAGAGCACTCACATTTACTACTATTATTATTACTACTATCATTATCATCATCATCATTCGTATTATTATTATAAATTAAATTGTCCTAGTTCCATAGTGTGGCTCACCTTGCACCAGGTGCTCATGGTAAATGGAGGCCAAGTTGGGAAGGTGCTGCTGCAGGTGGGAGCTGAGCTCAGCATGGGAGTTTATCTGGACTAGCTCCTCCTCACAGCCCGATTCCTCCCCGTCAAAATCAGCCATGTTCTTCTCTGACTTCGCACTGACCTGAGAGCTGCTGCAGCTAACGTCATCAGCACTCAGCATGTCCTCCACCATGGGTCTGAGGGAGGAAATTAGGGTTTATAGATCAAGGATAGAATGACAGGCACATTTAAAAACAACAACTCCAAAAAAAAAAAAACACTACCATGTATAACTACAGAGAGTTTCCTAGCACAGATTAAATTTGTGATTTTAGACAAATATGCAAAATAATCACCGCAGTCAATAAAATGTTTTTACATCTAAAACCAGCTTTAATTCTACAATATTTGCTGGACATAAGCTGTACTCAGAAGGTAAAATCCAAATATATTTGTCACATCAAAATGATGTAAGATGTGCCATAATCTATGCTTATATATAAATTTACAGTATATAAACACACAAAAAATGCTATATGCAGAATACCATGAATGTCCCTCCACTTCTACCCTAATTCGAAAATATGTGCTCAGTAGACAGTATAATGCTCTTTGTTAGCCATTCATAAACATAAGTGTAGCAGTCTTACCCTTCATGATGATGGTGGTGGTGGTGATGATGGTGGTGGTGATGGTGGTGGTGGTGCTGAGGGCCAATGAAACGACGGCAGTTGAAGAGTTCACTGCTCATGGCCTCTCCTAGGAAGTCTCCAGGTCGCGGGAGACAGGAAGGCTCCTGAGGTCCCTGGACAATCTGAGAAGGGCTGATATCTGGCGGCTGCTGCTGGGGCTCTGTCCCATCAGGCCGAGCAGATGACGATGCTGAACAAGTGTCAAGCATTCTCATGCGGCTCTCTAGAGATGCTGTCGCAGCTGTTACCATAATAGCAGAAGTTTCTGGGTTGAAAGGGAGAACCTTGGATTTGGCTCCTCCCCCTGGGCCACTCGGCCCTGCCCCCTCACCAAGAGCGTCCCCGGCTTTCCTTTTCCTCGACTCAGTCTGCTCCCGGGGCTCCCTTTGTTGCCCACCTTCAGCGGCTGAGCGGTTCCCCTCATCTTCATCATCTTCATCGTCATCATCATCCTCCTCTTCATCTTCTTCTTCATCATCCTCCTCCTCCTCCTCCTCCTTTAAGGCCTCGCTGTCTGCCATGTCATCAGAGTGCAGCTCACTGCCTGGGCTCCCAGCTGACTGGCTGGCTCGGCTAGAGGCAGCTTCGTTGCTGGAAGCCTCGCTGCGGCCACTGCTGCTGCCTGGTCCGCTACTGCCTTCCTCCACGCTGTTGGCAGTTTCATCTGAGCTGCCCTGCATAGACTCCTGAGGAAACAACAGCAGCTCTTTTCACCTGGTTGTGCATTTCATGTTAATGTCCTGGCTTTAATTAGACATTACAGAAAGACATTAGACAAACAAACAGGTCATGGTATGGGACTTAAGGGCCTCAACTCCCTTCAGAATACATCATTTTAATCATTTCAAAAACTGGCTTGAAATTTTTGACCCAACATAAAAATTATTATGGCCAGAAAAGTCAAAGTGACCTTCATAGTGCAGAAGGTCACAAGGATAGGACAGACTTCAAAACAATCATGACTGCTGCAGCCACTGAGGAAAATAAATCAGTTGCTCTTTAGTCTATTGTTTGTATGGACTGGTACATACATAGCATCTTTCTACTCAGTTAAACACTCAAATTACTTTTTACTGCAAGTCTCATTCAGCCAATCGTACACACATTCCTACAGCACTTTCTAACATTCACGCACACACTCATACTCCAATAGATGCACTGGGGGCAACTTGAGGTTCAGCGTCATGCAGACTGAAGTCAGGGTTCGATCCGCCAACCTTCGCATTGGTAGAACACCTGCTCTACCACCTGAGCCTGGTTTCTTAGAGTTTATTGTGTCACCATATGTGGTGTATACCTCTGTGTCAGATAGTCTTTGCTGATTCCTCTTGCTGCCAGTCATCATCTGGTCATCCATCTCCATGTCGCTGCCTCCGCTGTGTTGTGTGTCACTATTGTCACTGCTGTCTGGACTCGCAGCCGGTGAACCTGAAACCACATTAGATGACAGACTGAGTACCGTGTAAAATCCTGAGGCTCAACAACGCATCAAGACTCCGAAAGTGGAATTGACTTTGAGGTCTAATGAATATTCAGGAATTTATTGTGTAAAAACACAACTCATCCTAAAGTCATAATCAAACTGTACATATATAGAGGAACGGTAACTAATGATGAAGATGCAAATATCTGGAAATCCCACTGCAGATATCTGCATGTTAACTGTAGATATTCCCAATGGAAATCTGCATACATGCGGCAAAAATGATGTCAACTGTCCTAGAATCACATTAATTAACCTGACAGGTATGACCGAGCACATAATAATTTTAGCCATTTTTTGAATGAAATTAAAAACTTGTTTCTTGGTTTTCTTTAAATCAACTGGCAAGAAAGTGGAGAAAATCTCTTAAGTTGTTGAACATTTTGCGTTTTGGAAGGAATTTTATTCTAGAATAATTGATTAATTTGGCCTGATCGTCACTGAAGAAGGCAGGTGCAGTTTTAAAACCAGAAATTAAAAACTACATTTCTGGTAAACAGCCAGACCCACACCCAACCCTTCTAATATAAAAATGTGTCATCTTTAAAATAAAGCTTAGATACTGAAGTGGTACCAAGAGCCTCAAAAAAATATACTGTTTTCGTGGTTTGTTCTTTTAAAACAGGCTTCATACTGAAATGCAAGCAAGCTGACCTTTCTTGTTGCCCATGGGGATGTTGGTGTTAAGCAGGGAGGCGAAGGAGCTTTGTTTGGAGAGCTGGGCTTTTGCTGCTAAGGCATTATTCCAGAGGGCCTTAATCAGCATAGAGGCCAAGTACAGTGTCTGTCCAGGGAGAGTGGGGAAACACAGAAACAATTTATCATAAGGACGTCACAAACACTTAAAGACAATGTTGGTAAAGTTGTGCCCAGTGCTTTAATTTCAGAATGTTTGTACCTGCTCGGTGTGGGTGCTCGGATGCAGACCTGATACCAGGTTGAGGACATGACGGAGAGGCACAGGGTCCAGGTTTTTAATGAGAGATGGGAAAAGGTCGTGGATGTAGCGGCTGCAATGTTTTAACTAAAATGAAAAAAAAATTTATAAAACAAAAGAAAAAAACAACAACAAAGAAGTGGTGATTTTTGTTAAACACAAAACACCAACAATCTCATCAACTCATCGCAAAATATTGAAGGGAACATACTAATTCACCAGAAGTGTTTCCATGATTTCAGCACAGTACATTTTCTATATATAATATCGGCTAAATATAATATCGCATTAAATCACACCAGAATTTGAACAATTTAAAGTTTATGAAAGAATAAATAAAAATCAGAGATTAATTTCCCATTTCATCTGCTCAAGGACTGCAGATAAAAAATGGCTTCTTTGCCAATTCTGACATTCACAGCAATGTATGTTAATGTGCTGTGTTCCCTGTTAAACAAATAAACCATTTAGATGCATATACACCCTACTTTTTAAAAGTTTTGTTTTCAGTGTTTCTGACACAGAAAAATCTACCAATTCAGAAATACCAGCACAGATCACCCGGTAAGACTGATGTTTGACTCTGCAGGCTGCTCCATCATGGAGTGGAATAAAGCTGTACCGTGTCTCGCATCTTACCTGAGCTGCAGCCCAGATACAGTCTATGTGCTGTGTGCTGAGTCGGCCCTCTGCAGCCAAGAAGTTCAGGATGACTTGGCACTGTTTAATGATCTACAAAACACACATACACAGGCTTAAATGTGCAAAACTGGGGGAAAAATGTTCTCCAGAATGTTTTTTTCATTTTTCATTACTGGATCCAAAAGTCTCACCTCAATGTGCAAATTTGGGCCAAATATGTGCTCCACTACATTGTTGTGGATCAGCCAGTCGGCCAGTTCCTTTGCTATGGACCTGAAAGAATAAAGCAGAATCATAATATGCTGTGATAAACACTGTGTGAACCATTTTGTTTTATGTATTTATTTGTTTATTTATCTATTTTTAACCCAAACTGGTTTAAAATAGCACCACATCCTTCCTGTTTGCTTGCATTTGTGGACAGGCATCTCTTTTCTTTACAATAACTTACGTTTCTGTGTCAGACACCAGGGACTCGTTGTTACACACATCGTTGAAGGTGTGGAGCTGATTCTGAAGAAAAATATAAACATGCCCCGCAATAAGTGAAAGAACGATGCACAACTAGTCTTTGTACAAATTAATAACTGCAGCACCACTGGCAAAGAAACTGGCTCATAACTGTTATTTAACTATCTAGTGGACCTTGGGTGTAATGATCCTTGGGATCATCAATGAAAGGGAACAACAGCCTTTATAAGATATACACCCTCTAAATTTAAAAAAAAAAAAAAAAAGAAACTACATTGATTACACTTTCCACTGGCCAAGTTCATTTATAGGGAAATAACGTTTCACTTAAGTTAAAACATGCTCAAAACTCTAAATTTGACCAAGTTTTACAAATAACACTTTTTCTAAACAGTCCAATGTTCCTTAGATAATGGATGGATAATAGATGTTTGTTGTTGATGCTATTTCCCTCAATTAGGAGTGGACTTGGTGAAAATTTTCAAAATTTTAGCACTTAAACCGTTTTTGTCAAATCTGGACTGCATTTACTGATGTTCTTTCTCCAAAAGAGGAAATTTACAGATAATACAATTCATCCCTCTATTTCCCACCGAATAATTAGAAATATAATTTTTTTTTAAATAATTTTGTCGAAAGTCTCATTTTGAATAAATGAGGACACAGGAAACCAAAATCAGCCAGACCTACATCGGGGTGTGAGAATGAGTTAAATCTGCTTGGTGTCCGACTCACTGTGATTTGGCTGAGTCCGGCCAATCTCATCGTGAGAGTGGGTGACATGAAGTATTTGAAGGCAAGATCCAGGCTCTCCTTATCAAAGCACAGTGCACTGTCTAGTGGTTCCTTCACCGTGCTCCACATCAGGTCCGCCATATTGCGTGCTGCGCTCTGTCGCAGCTCCTGGTCTGACAGCTTACACAGATACCTGCAGACGCATCCGACTGACATAAGCTACTGACAAAAACTTACATTTTATGTTTAATACTCTCCCCGAGGTTGTACAGTACTGTCAGCACTATTAGCTAATTTTTTTATTTTTTTTTAAAAACCCCACAGTATTTGTGACCACTTCCCCTCCTACAAGTAGTATCTACGTTCTGCAAACTGCCCCCCCTCGTCAGATCTTTGAAATTCACCAATCATTACTTCTGAGAGGAAAAACAAAATACCTTTAGGGTACAATTAAAAACAACCTTGTCAGCATGCCAAAGCAAGAAAAAAAGTTTCATAAATCCTCCTCTAAAACATCCAAGTTTCATTTTGAAGAAAAACTCTCACTTTCAGTTTGGCTGTTTTGAATCATGTGGATTTTTCAGACTTTTGCAGGCGTACGCTATAATTTTCCAATAAACAACAGTGCTGCTGACTCATTTACTCTCCACTCTGGGATGGCTGCATTTGTGGTTTTTAGAGGTGTACTTATGAGCTTGGAGAGAGTTGCTACTAAAGTGCTTTGTGTTCATTTAAATAAAAAGAAACCTTTAAAAAGGATGGAAAGTTACCATGATGTGAAAACTGTCCTAATTTTGTTTTTTTTTGGGGGGGGGGGGTTGGTTTTTTGTTAATGTACCTTTTGACCTTTTAATTGTTATCATGTGAAACCACTTCCCTACTGTTTGCATGTGTTCCTTATGGTTGTGCTAATCAATCATATTTATAGAGGTATACAGCACAGTCTGCAAGGCAGAGTTTAAAATTTTTAAACACATCTTTACAAACATTAGCATGTCACCCTTCTCACAATAACAATACTAACACACTGATAATCTAGTAAATATCAAATACTGTGTTCACTATGGAAGTTCAACATTGGTTTAATTAGCAAAAGGCTAATTGAAGTACACTGAAGGTAACATTATTACATTTGCAGATCTTTATTTGTATACTATAGTATTAGGAAAAATAATTACTTATTATTCCTATTTGTCACTCTTTGGTACAGAAAATCTTAACCATAGAGCTGATTAACTAGGTAAAGTTGTATTTTTTTTTTTTTTTTTTTTTTTTTTTTTTTTTTTTTTTTTTTTTTTTTTTTTTTTTTTTTTTTTTTGAGTGAAATTCTAGTATTTTATTTGTCTGCTACTTAGCACTGAGTAGCAGTTATCTACTTCAGTGGGTTGCACCCATACAGTCTATTTA